>CM076577.1:658852546-658924332 GCA_034641835.2 Pinus albicaulis
TATAAATCAATCACCAATTTATCCACCGTCAAACTGCAAATGATACAAATAACATGATTACTTGAGAAAGATGTTATTACTATAACTGCATTAAAAATTTCAGGCTTGAAACATAGCATGTCATTATTAAACTATAACATCATTTCACAACAAAAACCTGTAATAATAATTGATAATAGAAATAATAAATCTATAACAACAATCAAATCAACACCGTGTAACAATAACAAATCACAATATTCTGTGACAGTAGAAAATAATCATAATAATGATAATATTTGGTAAATATATACGAATTATGTAACAACAATCAACTTAAGTTCCAAAAATCTAATTCACAACCCACAAGGTAATTAAATAAAATAGTTATTTTACCTATATAGTCACAACAATCCTTCCTAAAGACAAGAGCCCTTCCTCCTTAGAACAGAACCAGATAAAATCTCACATCCTATAGGTTATACAATAATTCATAAAATGAGACATGAACTTGTTGGATCTTGCATTATGTTTAAAATAAAGGTACAAATGCATAGTCTGAGAAAAAATAATGTTAGCCTATTCTTGAGGTAGGGAGATCCCCTTTTATAGGTTTTCCTCTTACATCCAATCTTGGTAATAATTGAAAACATAAACAGTATTGAGAATCTTTCGATTCAAAAGCTACTCAAATAAAGTTAACTGACGGTTGTTAATAACAAATTAAAATAGATTGTATACAAATAATGTTGTTTCCACAACAAGTTTCCTTAATAGGAAAATTATTAAAAATCTAGATATCATAATGACCATAGCCAAATAGACCATGTTGTTTAGGATGAGTTGAATCCTTGCTATCAGAAGGAACAATGCCGATTGTGTTGAGTGAAAGTGCACATAACAACCCAAAAAAAATCGAGACTTTGGCACTAAGTACATATCATAATAAATATCCAGTTATGTTTGAGTAATAGTGAAGTGGGATGCTGGAGTAACAACATAATGAATTTATGGACTAACAACATTGTGAAATCCCGGAGTAACAACATCTTGGGTCAATTGGGTCATCCTGCAAACATTTTCCTTAGCATATTGTCATCAAAACACCTCGTGAAAACTATTCTCCTTTCAAATGCAAGAAAATATTAGTGGATTAGAGTGACGTAAAGATTTTTTATACCTAACTCAAAATATGGGATATTAGGTGGAAAGGGTGTGACTATTGAGGACAAAATAGAAAAAAAGATAAGGAAAAAGGTGATAAGAATAATCCAATTCCTAAACCCATCAAGGTTGATGTGTATTACTACCTAATTTCTATATCTAATGGTCAATACAACTTATATAGTTATAATATCCAAGGTATAACTAGGGAAACCCATCACCAAGCTAGGAATCACCTCCATTCACAAGAAAATGCCTTTCTAAAGGATGTTGCACTGCGTGCTGCAACAATAATCCTCCCCATGCATATCACCTATAATATCCTCTAGTGGAAAGGTTTTATAAGGTGGCTCCAAGATAAACCTATATAAATTTTGATCCCCCTCTCCATTTTCCTCTATCAAATATCGACATGAAGCATGCCACAAAATTTCAGTTGTGGAAAAATAATTCAACTCATGATTTGGGGTTTGATTTCATCTTTTAGAAGGATGAAAAATGCCATGATATATCAATTTTTTAGCATTTTATTATTGCAAACATATTGCATCCTTTAAATTACCCCCCTTAGCTCCACCAACACCCCCCACCCTGTAACACCCTCTTCCAACATCTACCCAACCGACCAACTGGGGTAAGCATGTGACAAGAGGCTACTAATATCAGGTTCAACCTCCTAGATGACCTTAAGGAAGTGGAATCGATGGAAACACCAAAAAAAAAACCTTACACTGCATCATTGACATCTCGAGGAGGTAACCCACCCTTCTATGGCCCTGTTCCCTGAGGGGGGACTGATTTTTAGCCCTTTTAAGGCCGAGCCACAGGAATATAAGGGAAAGGGAGTAGCTTTAAGGTCTAGAGACATGTGTAGAAATTATACAACAAGCATGTATATCATGGAGTCAATCCGATCTAACAATTTACTAAGCATGTGACAAGAGGCTACTAATATCAGGTTCAACCTCCTAGATGACCTTAAGGAAGTGGAATCGATGGAAACACCAAAAAAAAAACCTTACACTGCATCATTGACATCTCGAGGAGGTAACCCACCCTTCTATGGCCCTGTTCCCTGAGGGGGGACTGATTTTTAGCCCTTTTAAGGCTGAGCCACAGGAATATAAGGGAAAGGGAGCAGCTTTAAGGTCTAGAGACGTGTGTAGAAATTATACAACAAGCATGTATATCGTGGAGTCAATCCGATCTAACAATTTACTAAAGTTAAATACTGAATCGCTTCTACAAATCAATTGCGGAATTAAAAACACAATCGTTAATCACATCAAGCAAAGAAGAATCAATCAAACCATACCGCAGATAATTTCCAAGGGAAAGGTTGCTGCTCAAAACCCCTCTATCATATATTGTATATTCCACAAGGAATCATGAAACAATTACAATGCAATTCTTATCGCAAGAATTACCCGCAATCTTCCTATCGTCTAACACTGATCCAAAAAAAATCGGGTAAATACTTAGCCAATTTTCAGCTTGTCTTCAACTTGCCTTGCTCATGCAGTTCATGAGGAATGAAATCCCTATTCACAAGGAATTTCAGCCTTCCTACACTACGCTGAGTATCATGGGCATCCTGTGGTGTTTTAACTACACTTGGGTAGCCAACTAATATCACAACTGATAGTTACACTTCCCTTTCACCTACATCTCAACTCGGTCTCCACTAGAACTAAGATACATACAGCTAATAATAGTAAGTCCTCAATTGCATGTGAGATCACTGATTGTGAATTAAATAATATTTAATTGACTTGATCTCTCACTGTTGTATTAAACAGTTACAACTAGCACAACTGAGTTTAAATCACTTAACTGAGTTAAACTAATTACAACCTGCATTAACTAATGCACCACTGCACTTTGAACTCTCTTACAACTAGAATTACTGTGCATGCCTCAAAAAATACCCTCAACTCAAAATTCATGAGTTAACTAAGTTTATCACACTCAGTTAACTCTTTCAAGTTATTTTCAGATTAGATTAAATTTTATTGTCCAATTTAATTAAGGGATAACTAAAATATACATGCACCAAATTTAGCCCACACCAGTGTAGGTGCTTCTTGGACCTCCTGGTCCCAAAATTAGTGTAGGTGCTGCTTGGACCTCCTTGTCCCACACTTAATGTAGGTGTTGCTTGTTGTTTTTGGATGCAAATTTCACTGTTTCTTGTTGCAAAATTCAACACTCCCTCTCAACAAGAAAGGAATTTCCTTGCATGTGACATGCACCTCATGCATGTGACATGCAACCCTTGCATGCGACATGAAAATCTTGCATGCAACACTTCTCTAGTGTTTCTCGCACATGCAACCTTTGCATGCAACACTTCGCTAGTGTTTCTCGCACATGCAACCTTTGCATGCAACACTTCCGAAACTGAATATCCTCCAAACAATTGAATCAGTATAATGCATCTGTCATCAGAGTCTTCTGACTACTGCTAGCTACTGCACATGTCTACTAGATTCTCTGTGTTATTGACATCTGCATCCATGCACTCTGCACTGCTACCAACTCTGATCTTCACTCTAGTATCCAACAACTGTCACTCCTTTTTTTGTCCTCTTGACAACTGACTGCATCAATCTAACTGATCCTGCTACTGCTTCTCTGTGGACTCCTTGTAGCCAGGTTAGATCCATGAGATGCACCATCTCTAGGACCCTGTCCAAATTTCTTCTTGGGAATAATATTACATGTTGCCCCACCTCACACCTGGAGGTATAGCTGCATGTACTCCCTCTGCCCATCTGGCTCAAAATTTCTCTGCTTGAGTTTTTTCTGCCACTCCATGATCCTCATCTTGTGGCTGCTCCACATCTCGAGGCTCATACTTTGGAACCAAGAGTTCCTCATCTGCATGCAAATCAAGCTCCCTCTCAAGGGACAATTGCATGGCTTTGTCATAATTCCCTTTTCATACTCACGCACATTGTAATTGTCCCACCATTGCAAAATTTTCTAACAAAGGAGCTGATTTTAAATCGACGATATCTCCCTAATCCAAGCTCCAATTCGACCATTTTTTTTTTCAATTTGGGTATTTGTTCGCAAGGAATCCAAATATGCTATTTTTTTCGAAAATTTTGCATCAAAATTTTCAAATATTCTCTGCAAACTCGTGCACCCAAATAATTCCTGCTCTGATACCATGTAGAAAATTTATAAGAAATCTCTGATACCATGTAGAAATTATACAACAAGCATGTATATCATGGATTCAATCCGATCTAACAATGTACTAAAGTTAAATATTGAATCACTTCTACAAATAAATTTTTGAATTAAAAACACAATCGCCAATCACATGAAGCAAATAAGAATCAATCAAACCACAACAAAGATAATTTCCTAGGGAAATATTGCTACTCAAAATCCCTCTATCATATATTGTATATTTCAAAAGGAATCATGAGACAATTACAATGCAATTCTCATCACAAGAATCTCCTGCAATCTACCTATCGTCTCAGACTGATCCAGACAAAATCGAGCTAATACTTTTCTAATTTTCAGTATGTCTTTAGCCTACCCTGCTCACTCATTTCATGAGGAGTGAAATCCCTATTCACAAGGAATTACAGCCTTCCTACACTGCACTGAGTATCATGGGCATTCTGTGGTGTTTTGACTACACCTAGGTAGCCTGCTAATATCACAACTGATAGTTACACTTCCCTTTCACCTAGATCACAACTGGTTCTCCACTGGAACTGACATGCATGTAGCTAATAATAGTAAATCCTCTGTTGAATGTGAGATCACTAATTGTCAATTAAATAATATTTAATTCACTTGATCTCTCACTAGTGTATCAAACAATTACAACTAGCACAATTGATTTTAACTCACTTAACGGATTTAAACTGATTACAACCTGCATTAACTAATGCACCACTGCACTTCGAACTTTGTTACAGCTAGAATTACTCGGCATGCCTCACCAACTACCCTCAACTCGAAATTGATGAGTTAAGTGAGTTAAATATTACAAGTTATTTTCAGATTAGATTACATTTTATTGTCCAATTTAATTAAGGGATAACTAAAATAGACATGCACCAAATTTAGCCCACACTAGTGTAGGTGCTGCTTGGACCTCCTGATCCCACACTTAGTGTAGGTGCTGGTTGGACCTCTTGGTCCCACACTTAGTGTAGGTGTTTCTTGTTGTTTCTGGATGCCAATTTCACTATTTCTTGTTGCAAACTTCAACACTGCAGGCTAGCCTTGGAAAGGTAGCGGCTCAAGCCCAAACAATGAATTTTTCGCCTATATCTCCGAGATTTGTGGCACGTTTTCAACCCCTGAGCCCAAGTCACTACCCAGAACTTCATGTAACTTCATAGATAGGGTAAATAATATTAAAATAAACATATGGAAGCAATCACATCAACCATAACTCATCCGACCCCAACCAACTGTGACATGCATTTCGCCAAACATGTCACAAACCTACCATCTACAGGTACAAACAACAGAAATAAACATAGGGGTCTAACACTTATTTGAGAATCGATAAGAAGAATTTCTCCCTCACATATTAAGCTGTAATAAAATAGATTTGAACATAGAGACATTCTATATTCATTTACAGGAAAAAACATGGATAGAGCCATATACCATCACTGATAAAATACAAGCATATAACCACCATAATAGCAACATAAATACCATGGATATAACATCAATGAAATCTAAATAATAACCAGTACATTTGCAAACCAAATAACAAAAGCATTATATCTTCATTACTGAATGTAAAACCAACCGGATATGGGACTTCCACGTTCCACCTAGCCATATATTGGCTCAACCAAATCTACTTCAGCCAATCACTCCCGTGCCATATTCAAAGCATGAATGTTGAACTCATAACCAGCTAAAAAAGAACCAAACAAACATGAATTCTACCAGACTTCTCCACCTACACCGTGAGGAATTTGAGTTCCTCTTAGTCGCTCATTCTTTAACGTGACCCACAGTCTGATCCAGGGGTCACTAGGCCCTACACCGACACCATCTCTCCCCACTTTAGCATACATCCCATCCCAAGACTACTAGGCCCAATGGAGAGAAATCCACCATTTGGCTTTATCGTATATCCTGCCATTCACTGGCAAGGATTCCTAGGCCCACTGAGGCACAAAATCTGGATTTACCACAACCCACATTCTGGCTCAGTGGTTACTAAGTGATGAGCCTCAGTATTGCAACAAGAATGATGAAACTACCGAGGCTACCAACTTTAATTATCAACCCGGGGTTTGAACAAACTTAAGAGGTATCAACACTATATGTGCAGCATAAAATGTATCCTTATTTTTCAGATACGATGTAATGGAGGGAATGTCATGAAATCAAAGCCTAAACTAATTGTAGAAATGGAAGTGTTGCTTTTAAAAGAAATTAATCCAACGAAAGAGCAACAATTTGTAATTGAAATCCTAAGAGCATGAATTCAATTAAAAAGACCTAATATAATTTGCAAAAATGAATGTCCTAAGTGGTGTTTATTATTCGTCAATCATGTATATAGGTCCTAAGGGTTAGGGTTCAAGCCTAAGAGACAAAAACCAACCTTTGGGAGTGAATCTTGTCGAGTTTACACATGCTACATGAGTTTTACATGCAACTCTGTTTTTTCTACAGGCAAGTTTGTTTTGGAAATAACTCATCGAATGACTAAGTAAATCAAATGAAAATGGGATGGGAAATTTTTTTTTTGTTAATTATGATGTCTTAGGTCTCCATTCCAAGTGGAATCACTCCAAAATACCCCTGTTTACATGTGCTGAAAAATAACAGAATATTACTATTCTAAAATCTCGAAATTCAAGAACTAGTGAGTTAGTTAATCTATCAAATTCCTAACCTAATCAAGTGAAAATGAAATGGGATGAATTTTTTTATAAAATTTAAAACTATTATGGCCTAATACAAGTGAAATAAATCCAAATTGATCTCATTAACCACTTCTAAAAAATAGCATAAATTTACTACTATTTCGCTACAAGGCATTTCCAGAAATCTTATATTCGTGAACTAGTAACCAAATACAAGTAGATTAATGATTAATATTACCTTCCAAAGTTATTCTAAGGATGAATAATGGTTTTGAACCTATAAAAGGCCTACAAAAGAACTCACTTCAATCATTTAACTTAATCCTACAGCAAGAAAAGAAACAATATTAAATACAAAAATATGCAAAACAGAAATGAGAGATGTATGTGAATAAGAAGTGAAAAGAACATACAGAAATTGTGCAAGAGGGCTATAAGGCTCCTGGGACGGCCAAGCCCAAGGATGAATCAGAGTCCTATCTAAGAAACCAAGCCTTAGAAGTTAAAAATGACACCAATCTTCATTATTGAATCAGTTCAAGTACATCCCTACAAGAAAAGAAAGCAGAGCTACCAGAAAACAAGTTTTCTCCACAATAAGACTAAACAATATATGCCCCTAGAGGCCAATTCGAATTGGTACTTATACAAAATCATAAGGAAGCATTCTCCTTGAAAGGAGGAATCTTTTGCCTCCAAAATCCCTCAAATAGTGGATCTGGTTCCCAACACTAGGAGTTTGCAGTAAATGACAGGGAACACATTCCTAGATTTTCTCAATCATCGGAGTTCCAGAATATCTCCAGAATTTCTCAATGATTTCATGATATTTTGTTCACTTATTTTCCAATATTTATCCTCCAGTAGTAGGGAGAAAGTACCTAGATTATCTGATTCTCCAAATCCTCATAATCTTCCCAATATTCTCACAATATTCTACAAAAATAAATAATATTAGGCACAAATATGCAATTATCTTTAAACCTTCATAAGAACATATTAAAGCATAAAAAAACAATATTAAGTGTAGAATTAGAGATTTAATATATATTTTTTGTGCCTAATAAAGGTTAGATGGGCCTTAATTTATGTCTAATTTAGAGGCCCATCATACCCACTACTGAAACTGTTGCTCATCCTCTGAGCAACCTATTCATCCTCCTTGCCTTGTGGTTCTTCATGTATGCTCGCCTATTTCATTATCTATGTATTGGTCCATGTGTTGCTCCTCCTGTTGATCTTCTTGCTACTCTTCTACTTGCATTTCTTCCCTTATCTCAGCTTCCCATTAAACTTCTAATGTAGGTTTAGGCTGCTTCTTTCTCTCAAGTGATTCTTCAACTGGAATAATGTGCAAAGTCAGGGCCTTGTTTGTACCTGTTCCTGAGGAGTTGCATACATTATCTGGTGTAGGGAGCTGGATTTTTGTGATAGCCATGGCTATATTTATCTTGTTGTGTACTTTTATGTATCTTTCGAGTTAGTAACTTGTTTATGAGTGAGCCACTTAGCCCTTTTATTTGTTTTTTCTTCTTGCAGGTGCTTCATGGAGGTCATCAGATGCCTTTTTTGGTGTGTACATCATCCTGGAGTCTGCTGGTGGTACTTTGAAGCCATCTTCATCAAATTATCCTCATATTTTGACCTTGTTGTGTGATATACAAAATTTTTAAATGAAACTTTTCAACTTCATGTAACAGTCTTCTCTCTGCTTCTTGGGATTCTATATTTCTTAGAGATGAAGGGAAATGGTTTATGAAGGTCAGGGATGGAGTGACAGAATGATTGGAGGGATGGAGAGGTAAGGGGAGAGGTCCCATGCCAAGGTATAGGTGATCTAACTGTTAGGGGCATAACATAGGGTTTAGGGAGTGAATCCTTGTGCATGGAGTGAAGTGAAGGTTAGGAGTGGTATGTATAGGAAAAAAAATAAATTATCATGCTATTTTTGAAGTTTAGAAACCTTTGAGAGAGCTACTTTCCTTGTAAATAAGTTTCTTGTAGCATTTACAGGGTTTCCTGTAGTGCTATAGGAATCCTGTAGCTGTTAGGACTTTCCTGTAGCAATTAGAGTTACGAGTAAAAATGGAGTTTTCTACCTACTTGAATGGTGAAATGAGTGAATGGGTGCATGATGGAGTTGTCCATGGAGTGTGTAAGCATAGGAGAGAGAAGAGAGGAGAAAAACCACCTTTAGTCAATAAAATTTGTCCTTTGTCTTTCATGTAGAAAATCCATTTTTGCTTGTAGAAATTCTATTTCGCCTGTAGCAATTCCATTTCACATGCCAAGAGGTGGTGGGTCCATCTTTTATTTTTTATTTTTCAATTTTTTTTTTTTTGTTTTTTTCAAAAAAAAAATCTCTTTTTTTAAAAAATTGTCTCTTTGTTTTTCATTGCATGCAAAATAAACTCATAGTTCTTTTTCTGTTAACTTACTTCACCTTTAGTTACCCCTTGGAACTCCTTGTCTTCCATCATAACTAACTGCTTCCTACCCACTATCTCAAGTCCTCTTTACTTTTGTCTTGTTCATCTTCCACATGTGTGTCTGTCTTGGTGGAAAAAGTGAAGCTAATTGCTAGATAAGGTCGAGGCTGCTCTGCTACTGATTTTGGGTATGAAAAAAACATTCCTTCTCACCCTTTTAATACTTTTTTAAGCTAGAATGGATTCAAAGAAAGGTTTAGATGATTGCATACCTGAGCCTTACCCTTGATGTGTTTTTGCAGGTGATATTGAGGTTGCTAATATGACTGTTGAAGCTTCCTTTTGTGGTTTTGAAGCTGCTAGTCATGATCATGAAGTTTCATGTGATAATTTTCTTGAGGTCATATTGCTAATAGCCTTGAATCTAGAGGTCTTCTAAGGTTTCTTTTGTTGGTGTTGTTGTTGCTTCACATCCCTATAAAAAGTTGCTGCTGAGGTGTTTATGATGTGAGTGTTGTAGTTGGTGATTTTTCTTTCGTACAAGTCTTCATAGCATGATTATTCTTTGACTGATAAAGTTTTTTGTTTGTGCAGAGTTCTTCCCAATGTTCAATCTTCTGTTGGTGGAGTGGATGGACTACTTCATAAGGAGGGTGTGCTCTTCTCAACTTCAGAAATGGCTTCATGATGCTCAAGGTGGCTGGACCTTCTGCTCTATGGATGAAAAAATAATTGATGTTGAGTTTTGATGTGACTATACAGGTTACTCAGGAAAACCCCCTTGTAGTGGACTTGATTTAGGCATAGATCTCAAATACTAGATCACATTGACTTGAAATTGTTTTAGCATATTACTATCATCCTTATGCACCTCCCCATAAAAAAAATCCACCATTGGATGCACAAATCTTGAGAAAAATAAAAAATGGTTGTAGGTGATGGAGGCTGATTTCTCACAAAATGTGCACCAAATTTTTTTGAAATTTCTTGAGCACGTTACCACCATATATATGCATCTCCCCGGGAAACAGGTCGGAAAATGAATGCATGGTTTTTTAGATATTATAAAATTAATTTTCTGCTAAAAAACAAGAGTTCCCTGTAGCAAAAATAGGGTTTCCTGTAGGTTTTTAGGAAAACAAGTAAAATGAATGATTGGAATGACCTGCGCCCTTTTGGAGCGTTTGAGGAAAGGACGACGAAGTCCAAGTTTGACCTCCTTTGACTAGGGTTTTGACCAATTTTTTATTTTGGTGCCAATTTGTTTTTTTTTGCTTCTTTCAAAGGTTGGAGAGCACCTGCATTCATTAGAGAGAGATACATGGAGAAAATACAATTTTTTTCTTTTAACTTTCTTTTTTTTCTTTTTTTCTTTTTCTTTAGGCCTACTAGCTGCCTCAATGAGGTTTTCAACTAGTCGATCTTCCTAGGCGCCTCAAAGGAGGTTTTCACCTAGGATCTTTTATTTTTCCCTTATTTTATCTTTTTTCCAACCTATTGACCCCCTCATGGAGGTTTTCAATCAGTTAGCCAATAATAGGCGCCTCAAAGGAGGTTTTCACCTCAGATTTTATTATTTTCTCTTTTTCCATTTTTTAAAATTTTTTTCCTATCCTACTCTACTTGAAAAAACAAAATCTCTTTCATGTATAGGAATAATTCCAATGGAGCTATGTGCACATCAAGAAAACAGATAGAATCATGTGTACACTTGAAATACATGCTTTGACAGGTACATGAATATGAGGGGCCAACTTCTTTGACTTAGATGATAACAAGTACTGTTGAAGAAGAGTGTGTTTCTGCAACTTAATGATTGTATACAACCATATTTCAATATAGTTGTGATACCCCTGGTCCACTTGCTGATTTGGATCACCTTGGATGTCCTTTTCTACCATGAAATTCAAATCTTCCTTTTTTTGCTGATTGTTCTCTTGAACACATGGAGGATCTGAAGGTAAATGTAATGGAAATTTCTCAATTTATGATTCTAATGTCTGCTCTTCATTAAGTGCATCCTGTGATTATTTGATCTCCTCATTGGAATCTTGTTCTTCAAGATGTTGTCCTTCAATGACATCAAGAAAATATATTTTTTGTAATACCTTTCTTGAACTAAGATGCATATAACTTTCATCTTGAACTAAGATGAACTAATACCTTTCAAGAGGATATGTTTGGTAGTATTGTACCTCAGCATTGTAAGTGGGCTGAGATACTTCATTGTGTGGGTTTGGAAATGGTGGTATAGGTAGTTATGTGGGAGTGGGTCTATGAGATGGATGTGGTTGAGGTTGTGGTTGTGGTGGAGGTGGATGGTAGATATGGCATGGAGTTGGGCATGGAGGATATTGAGGAAAATATTGAGGATATTGTTTATTTTTACCATAAAGTCATTGCTAACCTTGTTTCCAAGATTGGTTTTGGGTTGAGATGGACAAGGTTGCCAAGGAGGGAGTGTGTTCCAATTATTTTGAGATGTATGTGAATAAGATTGAAATTGTTAAGCAGGTCCTTGCATCATATCAAGTTGACTAAGCTCCCATTGTCTTCTTGGAGCTACATAGCATATCTTCTTTGTTGGTTGAATTGCTCCATTTTCCTCTTGGTACAATTCCTTCAAACTTGGTAATGATGGAAAATATGATTATGCATGGTCAACAAACATATCAACATATTTTTACTCATTTTGGATTCTTAACATTTCTACTTGTTCACTTAGATTGATAAGAATTTTTGTTTTAAAGTTATCAAGCCAATTTCCAAGTTCATCTTGACTTACCAAGGTTGATGCCGATTTACTTACTCTTTCCCTTCCTCTTGATATGCTCTTGAATGTTTCACAAATTTCTTCAACTGATAATTGGTATATATATCCTTTACTCACGAGATCAAGGAGATCAATCCACTCATCCGTTGTTTTTCTAAGTAAGAGGGTTTTTAGTGTGTCAAATCCAAAATGATGCAATTTTTCCCTCTTAACATTATACATGAATATCTCTATTAGATCCTCAAGGCTCTCATCTTCTTCTTCATTCATTCTAAAAATTTATTCCTTAAGATCACAATCTTTATATTTTTCTAGAAATATCTTTAGCATATCATACCATGACCTTATTGAGTTAGTACCTAAACTCATGAACCATTTAAGAGCTCTATCCTTCAATGTTGCAGGAAACAATCTCAATTTGTGAGTGTGTGACAAGTAGCCATAAGATATACAAAGTATTTCAAATTCAAAGAGAAGGCTTCTGGATCCTCTGTCCCCATACCATAGAAGTTTGGAAGGAAAGATGGAGGGATGCTCTTCATATGCATGCTGATATCAATATCTTGAATGGGAAACCCAATATGATCTTCTTCATTGTCATAATCTCCATCCATTTCTTCTACTTTCTTTGCCATATATTATTCTTATACCTGCAAAAGTAGATGGTGATGTGGTTATTACTACACCATATGATCAAATGGTGGGGTGTTGGTGTTGGAGAAGTATTTTTAATTTTTTTGAATAAGAATGCTAATGAAATACAATTCTCTGCTTTGAAATGAAATATTCCTAATGCAAACTTTCTATTTTTTTTTTTGCAAAAAGAAAATAAATGAATCAAATAGGGAAGAAAACAATGCATACTTTGACACCTCCCTGGAAACGGCACCAAAAAGTGATGAGCCTCAGTATTGCAACAAGAATGCTGCAACTACCGAGGCTACCAACTTTAATTATCAACCTGGGGTTTGTGCAAACTTAAAAGGTATCGACACTATATGTTCATCATACAATGTGTCCTTATTTTTTTGATCTGATGTAATGGAGGGAGTGTCATGAAATCAAATCCTAAAATAATTGTAGAAATGGAAGTGTTTCTTTGAGAAGAAATAAATCCTAGGAAAGAATAACAATTTGTAATTGAAATCCTAAGAGCATGAATTCAATTAAAAAGACCTAATCTAATTTTCCAAAATGAATGTCCTAAATGGTGTTTATCCTTCCTAAATAATGTATTTAGGTCCTATGGGTCAGGTTTCAAGCCTAAGAGACAAAAATCAACCTTTGGGAGAAAATATGGTCTAGTTTACACATGCTACAAGAGTGCTACAAGAAACTATATTTTTGCTATAGGCAAGTCTGTTTTGGAAATAACTCACCAAATGACTAAGTAAATGAAATGAAAATGGGATGGGATAAATTTTTTTTTAAGTATGATGTCTTAGGCCTCCATTACAAGTGCAATCACTCCAAAATACCGATGTTCACATGTGCTAAAAAATAACAGAAAATTACTACTCTAAAATATTTAAATTCAAGAACTAGTCGGCTAGTTAATCTTTTAAATGCCTAACCTAATCAAGTGAAAATGAAATGGGTAATTTTTTTTTATAAAATTTACTATCATTATGGCCTAATCCAAGTGGAATAAATTCAAATGGATCTCATTAACCCCTTCTAAAAAATACCATAAATTTACTACTATTTCACTACAAGGCATTTCCAGAAATATTATATTCGTGAACTAGTAACCAAATCTAAGTAGCTTAGCGCTTAAGGTGACCTTCCAAAGTTATTATAAGGATGAAAATGATTTTGAAAATTTAAAAAGCCTGCAAAATAACTCACTTCAATCATTTAACTCAATCCTACAGCAAGAAAAGAAACAATACTAAATAGAGAAATATGCAAAAAAGAAATGAGAGATGTATGTGAATAAGAAGTGAAAATAACATTGATAAATTGTGAAAGAGGGCTCTAAGACTCCTAGGATGGCCAATACCAATGAGTAATCAGAGTCATATGGAATAAACCGAGCCTTATAAGCTAAAAATGACAACAACATTCATTATTGAATCAATGAAAGTACATCCCTACAAGAAAAGAAAGTGGAGCAACTAGAAAACAAGTTTTCTCCACAATAAGACTAATCAATACATGCCCCTAGAGGCCAATTCGAATTGGTACTTATACAAAATTATGAGGAAGCATTATCCTTTAAAGGAGGAAGATTTCCCCTCAAAAATCCTTCAAATAGTGGATTTGGTTCCCAACAGTAGGTGTTTGTAGTAAATGACAGGGTACACATTCCTGGATTTTCTCAATCATCGGAGTTCCAGAATATCTCTAGAATTTGTCAATGATTTTGTGATATTTTGTTCATTTATTTTTCAATATTGATCCTATATTAGTAGGGAGAAATTCCCTAAATTATCTCCTTCTCAAAATCCTCATAATCTGCCCAATATTCTCACAATATTTAACAAAAATAAATAATATTAGGCACAAATATGCAATTATCTCTAAAACTTTATAAGAACATATTAAAGAATAATAAATAATTATTAAGTGTAGAAGGAGATATTTAATATATATTTTATGTGCCTAAGAAAGGTTAGATGGGCCTTAATTTATGTCTAATTTAGAGGCCCATCACTAGGCTAGTGGCTTTACTGTGATCCACAATCTGTTTCAGGGATCACTAGGCCATGTGTTTGTCATTTTGGATATCCAACCCACTCAGATTATAATCCAATCCATACATCCATCTCAACCAAAGTACGAGAACCCATCTCATCAAAGCTATATGGAAATGGCAAGGTTGTGCTGAAAACACTATCACACCTGGAAAAACCCATGTCAAGACAAAAAAGAACCACATGAAATACCATGCATGCCAAATCAAGTAATTAAAAGTGACACGTGCAAAGTGATACCTACCAAGAATCCTGTTGTAGCTTCTTGATTCCTTCTCCTCCTTGCTCGCTTCCTCCTTTTCCTAATTTCCTTCCTTTCTTGCTCAAATTCCAAAGTTCTCCAAAAAAATCTATGTCCAAGAGAGAGAGAGAGAGAGAGAGAATAATGAAAATTCAAAAACTTAACTAACCAATCCTTTCCCACTGATCCTCATAACCCTTTTTATGGAAGAGGCCTCTATTTTATTCATTTTCCATTATTTTCCTTCAATTTCCTCCTCGCATGAAACCTATGACCTTTTACCTTCATTTTCTCCTAATTTCCATTATTTTCATAAACAAAATGCCAATTAATGCCTCATGACTTTCTAAAGCCTTTGTTGTTTCCTTTTCCAATTTCTTTATTCATAATAACCGAAATGAACAACCAGTAGGATTTTTTTCCCACCATTCAACTTGGAATACATATCCCATCATCATGGTCTTATATATATTTTTACATGAATTTTTACTAGGGTTGTTATAGAACCCTCCCCCTTGGGGGAACACTCTCCTCAGTGTTCAATGAAACCTACAAAACAATAAACAGCTGAAAAAAAAAGAGACTTCCTATGGAGCTTTATAACAGAACTCGTTGCAATATTTACAATGAATAACCCACTAAAAAATGGTAATCATATTGTTTACTGGAGCTTTATAACACAACTCATTATGTTACTTACAATCACAACCACATATAATTATGCACATTTGCTTCAAACAAAAAATAACCATAATTTTTTTGGAGCCTTATAAACCAACTCAATATATTATTTACAATAATATACATATATACACATATACAAATTTTTTCAACTAGAAAACAGAAGGATACGATGCATGTATCAAAAACAAGGGAATCCAAAGGCTCTCTCCTCCACCCTCAAAGTAGTACCAGGATTCACATCCTTCTTATAAAGTCCAGAATCCACTGTCAAAGTGAAATTTGCATCTAATGTCCAACGCTACAGTCCTGTGCCATTTGTCCACTTAGTGAACATTCGCCAACTCATTGTTCTAGGGAACACTCCCAATGTGCATTTGATTCTATCTGGAAATGCTAATGACCAAAAAAAATCCATCCTAACCTTCCCTTATCTGCTACACAGTCTCTCAGGAAATCCAGTCACCCCTACCATGTAGTTACTCACCTTCCAAGTTTCTTTGGCACCCCCATCCCGGGTATTCCATCCACTGGAAAGTATTCCTTGCATTAGAAGTTCAAACAAAAAAGGAATATACATGCCTCAAAACCATCATACCATTCATAACATGCTCATGGAAATCAATGGACACTATTGGGCACTAGTGTCCCACAATGGAAATCACGGTAAAGTCACGTATGCACGCGGGTTATATTCAGAAAAGTCGCGTATACAAAGGAAGGGTTCATGTTTATAAAATACTAATCGATCAGATCTATGTTTTTCTATCACTGATATCTTTTGATGATGTCTTAATGTCTTTATTAAATGATAATGTATTAAGAAGATCTGATTGAATGATAAAGATGAATTTGGTTACATGTTGATTAGTTGAAAATATTATTGATGTTGCTAACCAAATAAGGGTTCTGTAAACTGACAAAATATTTTAGAATATCTCTAGTCAATTATGTGGTTGAGCCAGAATTACAAATTTTGGTATATTGAGATATATACGTAGGTTACACCACAAAAAGCGCATATACACGCATTTTGCCTTAACAAAAGTAACGTATATATTTTTTCATAAAAATGGTCAGGGTTGAAGTTTATTTTGTGTATTGATAAAATTTTTTGTCTTTGGTTCTATGGTTTTGTTACAGTGATCTCATGGTTCCATTTGAATTGGGTTGATTTTTACTTCAGTTGATCTACAATTTTTGATGTGTTAAAGCAGTTGGATCTAGTGTGAAAATTTATGAAACATGGTTTGCAGTGGTGTTGAGGTTATGAGCCTTCAGTGAGGAAGTCGAAGCTTTCTGCTAGTAGGAATTGGTGATCAGATTAGTGGGTTGTATCTCCCTTCCAGTAGTGGCTGGTAAATGAGAGCAGGGGGTCGTAGCTCCCCTCTAGTGGTGGCTAGTAAACGAGATCACGGGATTGGAGCTCCCTTCTAGTAGTAGCTAGAGAACGACTGAAGGTAGCAGCCTTCTATAGGTGGGTTCCTGTGTGTTGGTATGAGTCTATGCCAGTACAATATTGTAAGAAATTTTCTATATAATAAATATTGAAGACAGAGATGATAGCAACCGTGGCTTTCTCCCACATTGGGTTTCCACCTTAAATCTTGGTGTTCATTTGTGTTGCATATGTGTGATGATTTATTATGTTCTTACTACATATTTTTACTACTTACTAAATTTCTGATGAATCATTAATGCACTGGTCTAAGTAAACTTACTAAAGATTTATCTTAATTATAAGTTCTTTAGGCATACATTAGTTTCCTGAATGAAATTTGTGTACATACACTATTTGGCTTAAGTACAGTCGCATATAAAATTTAATAAATAAAAGTAAAAGCTTATGTTAGTTTTTAAATACTGATTCAGCCCCCACCCTCTCAGTATTTTTCCCAACAATTGGAATCAGAGTACGTCCTTTAGAAGAAGCTTGATCGCTTGAAGGAATATCTACCAAGATGAGAAATCAATATGGAACAAAATTTATCAGACCACCACTCTTCAACAGAAATAATTTAATCTTCTGGAAGGCAGGAACAAGATCCTATCTTCAGTTTCTTGGAGAAAATGTTTGGGAAATTGTTGAAGGAGGTTACCAATATCCAGCCGCAGTTCCCACAGATGCAGAAGCAAAGAAGACATATGAAACCAATGTGAAAGTTGTCAATGCATTATTTGGAAGCCTGTCTGAATCTAAGTTTGTTAAAGTTATGCAGTTAAATACAACAAAGGAAATATGGTATAAAATCATCTTAAGCTATGAAGGTGATGCCAAGGTAAAAAATGCTAAACTCCAAGCTCTCAAAATTCAATATGAAAATCTCAGAATGCATAATGATGAAAGTATTGCTAGTTTCTTTCTATGTCTAGATGAGATTGTAAATCGTATCAGAAATCTGGGTGAAGAAATAAAAGACACAACTTTAGTAGAGAAAATATTGATATCTCTTACTCCTAAATTCTAGTCAAACGTGTCTTCCATTGAAGAAAAGTAGGATCTGTATAATTTTACTATTTTTCAACTTCATCAGATCCTAATTGCTTTTGAAATGAGAAAAGGACATCCCTTAGAAGTCAGATAAGCCACATTTAAAGCAACTGCAAAAGGAAAGGAAAAGGAAGAACAAAAAGAAAAATGGTATGTATCAGAAGAAGATGAGGTAAACTTTGTAAAGAAACTTCAATTGGGCACCGAAAGGTTCAGAGGTACGCTTCCCTTCAAATGTTTTTCTTGTGGTAGAGTGGGTCATTATGCTGCTAAATTTCTTCATAAAGATAATCATAACAAGTGGAAGGATATTGAAAAAGGTCATAGGAGAATATTTTACAATAGGAAAAGTTATTATACTCATGAAGATAGTAATGGCTTTTCAAATAGTGAAGAAGGAGAATCTGATCAAGATCTTAAATTACTAATGGCATTGAGAAAGACACTAATGGGTCTAAAGATAACTTTATGGATGCTTTAGAAGAAAATTATTTATTTCAATAAATTACTCAACTCAAAATATTTTTGGAAGAAAATAAAGAAGCAATAGATACTATAAAGAATCAACTCATAGAAAAGGAGAAGCATAATTAGAAGTTAGAATGTGAAATAGTAAGTCTAAGAAAGGAACTTGTGAAAATAAAAACTCTAAATAGTAGATTTGCTAAAGGATTTGAAACCTTAGATGAAATTTTGAAGGTTCAATGCTCTGCTCTTATGAAGACACATCTTGGATACATTGGTGAATCAACACAAACAGAAAAATCATCTGCCATAACCAAAAGTTATCTAAATACAAAAAAATCCAGTCAGCAAAGTTTCAACCTTCAGTGGAAGAACAAAGACACTTCGCAGGTAAATCATAATCACTTTAATTCAAGGATGAATAGTAACTGAAACATCAGTCAAAAGGTAAACAACACTAGAAGGTTCTATGATCACATAAATTTCTTCTTTAATGGACAATTTCTCTCATGTCATAATTTTGGTCACAAATCTTCTCAATGTGTTGCAAACAAAACCATCGTGGCTAGAGAAGGAAAAAAACAAAGGAATGAGACAGGAATCAAGAAGAATACTTATAATAATCTATCTCCTCTTAAATATGAATTTGAATGCTCATTTTGCAATAAATTTGGACATGAGAAATCTGAATGAAGGAAAAAATTATAGCCAAAGGAGAAAATATCATCAAACTCTAAGGTATGGAAAAAGAAGGACTTACAATCTGAAAGTTGTGGCATAGCTTTATTTGCAGAAGAAGAAGAAAACCAATGTTACATTGATAGCAGATGTTCAAAACACATGACAGGTGATAAATATAAACTCATTTAATACAATGCATTAGAAAAAGAAAAGAATGCCACTTTTGGAAATGACTCCCCTGTTGTCATTAAGGGTAGGATCTGTTTTTCTAAAAGAAAAGGTCAAAGATGGTAATGTTATGTATGTTGATGGATTAAAGCATAACTTATTGAGTGTTATCCAAATGTGGGACCAAGGAAATTAGCTAGTCTTATGATTGAAATAATGTGTGGTTTGTGAACTTGACATAGGAAAGTCCATAATCAAAGGAACAAGAACACCAAGAAATCTTTATATATTGAAAGGTGGCCAAGAACAATGTTACATCGGAAAATCTGAGGAAAATCGACTATGGCATAGAAGGTTGGGACATACAATTTTTTCTCGAATAAGAAAATCAAGTAGGCTCAAAGTTGTTCATGATCTACCCAACATCACCCTACTAGAAAGTACCATATGTAAGTCATGTTAATTAGGTAAGAAAACCAGATTTTAATTCAATGCAAAAGAAGGACTTGGAAGTAATCCTCTTGAACTTATACATATTAATTTGTGTGAACCTATAAGGAAAAAGTCACCTTGTGGAGAAAAACACTATATCTCATTCATTGATGTTTTTTCTAGAATGTGCTAGATCAGTTTATTGAAACAAAAATATCAAGCATTTGATAAATTTAAGGTCTTAAAATCATTCATTGAAAATGAATTAGATATAAAAATCAAATGTCTCAGATCTGACCGAGGAGAAGAATACATATCAGATGAATTCTTTGATTTCTGTGAACAATATGGCATAAAAGACAATTTTTTGTAGCCATAAGTCCTCAACAAAATGGCGTGGCAAAAAGAATGAGTAGAATAGTTCAGCAAATGGTTTGTGCTATTCTTGATGAGGCTGGAACTCCTAACACCTTCTGGGGTGAAGCTGCACATACAACAGTAAATATTCTCAACAAGGCACATGTTCATGTGAATAGTGATAAAACTCCTTATGAACTATGGTATGGTAAGCCTCCCACTGTGAAGAATTTTAGAGTTTTTGGAAGAAAACCTTTCATAAAAAATAATGATAAAAACTTGGTAATTTCAAAGCTAGATCAGAAGAAGGAATACTTCTTGGTTACTCTTCTAGAAGTAGAGGATACAAATTCTACAATAAGAGAGTTCAAAAAATTGTTGAATGTATTGATGTTGTGATTGATGAAGAATGCATAGCTCCCAAAAGGGTAACAAAAACAAAATAGGATGATGATGATGAATACTTTCCCACATCAAATCACAATGATAAATAAGAAGAAACTAATGAATCATCAAAAGAGGACACATCATATAAAGAAAGGGCTCCTTCTAGGTACGTTCAAAAGAATCATCAAGAAACTCAAATTCTAGTATAAAAGGAATATGGGGTACAAACAAGAAGAACGCTTGTAGGATCTCCTACTTATCTAGCTTTATTATCTACCATTGAACCAAAAAATGTAAATCAATCTAGTAAATATGAATGTTGGGTTAAATTGATGGATGAATAACTTGATCAAATTGAAAATAAAAATACTGGGGAATTGGTTTCAAGGCATCATGATAAAAATGTTATTGGGACAAAATGGATATTAAAAAATAAGTTGAATGAAAATGGAGAAGTAATTATAAACGAAGCTATACTTGTTTGTAAAGGTTATGCATGAAAAGAAGGTATAGACTTTGAAGAAACATTTGCACTAGCAGCTAGAATTGAAGCCATAAAAATGTTTCTTTCATTTTCAAGTTTTCAATGTTTCAAATTTTATCAAATGGATGTAAAATCTTATTTCCTTAATGGAGATCTAGAAGAAAAGGTATATATAGAACAACCAAAAGGATTCATTTTGGGGAATGATGAAAACCTTGTATGCAAACTCAAAAAGGCTTTATATGGGCTAAAACAAGCTCCATGGGCATGGTATTATCATCTTGAAAAGTATCTTCAACAACAAGGCTTCACGAAAGGATCTTCAGATAGTAACTTGTACACAAAAATTGAGGATGATAAACTATTAATTATTGTTCTTTATGTTGATGACATAATTTTTGGGAGTAATGAAGAATCTATGAGTAAAATATTTTCTTCTGTTATGCAACAAGAATTTGAAATGTCTTTACTTGGGGAGCTAACATATTTTCTTGGTTTACAAGTGCAACAAGAAAAAGATGGCATATTTCTCTCACAAACAAAATATCTCAAGAAAATTTTGAAGAAGTATGTGATGGAAGACTGCAAACTTGTATGTACTCCAATGATGAGAGGATGTAACCTTAGTTCTCATGATGATTCTCTCACTGTAAATGAACTAGAATGCAGGTCTATGATTGGAAGCCTACTTCGTATAATAGGTACTAGACTAGATACCATGCATGCAGTTGGATTGTTGGACGTTTCCAAGCCAATCCAAAGGAATCATATATTTAGGGAGTAAAGATAATATCCAAGTAACTTAAGACTTTGTTCTATGGTATCCTAAAAATCTCTATCTTACTCTTCATGCTTACACAAATGTTGATAACCAAAAAAGCACTAGCAGAGGTGCACTCTATATGGGGCCCCAACTGGTATCTTCATTCAACAAGAAACAAAGTTCCATTTATTTATCTATAGTGGAAGTAGAACATGTATATGCCACATCTTGTTGCACACACATTATCTGGATGATGCAGACACTATAAGATATTCAAATCAAATGTTCTTCACCCTTTTCCATCCTATGTGATAATACTAGTGCTACTAGTATTTCAAAAAATCCTGTTATCCACTCCAAAACCAAGCACATTCCAATTAAGTATCACTTTCTACGAGAAAAGGTGCTTGAGAAAAAGGTTAAGTTGGAGTATGCTCCCTCCAAAGAAAAATTTGTTGATATATCTACTAAACCTCTTCCGAGAGAAGCATTTGAATATCTAAGACAGAAACTAGGAGTTGTCTCTGCCTCATTGTGTTGATTAAAATTATCTTCTCAGTGTACACATGCAATTTTAGAAGGTTGATTTTGGTATTGTTGCACTAAAAACTATCACCCTGACATTTTTCTGACTATATGAGCTCATTGACACTCATACTGACCTCCTCTGCAAGTCTTACAACCTTTACTCCTCATGTAGAGCCTTAAAACAGGAGAAAAAACCCTAAAAACTCAAAAACCATAAGGTACGCAGGTAACATGAAGCCTGCCTACGTTCCTAGCTTGGGTCTGCAGGTAATACGCTGCTTACCTACATTCTAGAATGAATTTTCCCCTTGTAATGCCTGCGTACCCTTCTCAAAGTCAAAAAAGCGAGAAACAAAAGTTAAAAAGTTGATTTGGGGTCAATTCTAGAAGCTTTTGGGTGAGATTTTTTGGGGATGAGTACACTCTAATAAGGTGCATGTATCCCACACCTTAAGGAACTAATCCCTTGATGTGAGGAGCCTATCCCTTTGAAGGAGGATTCTATCCCTTCATAGGTGGAACCCTAACCTCCTCATCTGATCTATAAAAAGAGGCATTGGGTAGCCTCAAAGGGAGGTCAAGCTTTAGTGTGTGATTGAATTGAAGTGCTGTTGAGATTTAGACTTCTTTCTACTAAGATTTTGAGAGGAAAGATCACATACCTCTATGGGCTCCTAGAGGAAGAGTGCAAGGCTTATCAAAGTAGAGGAAACTCCTACTTCGGACCTTGGGAAGGCCTATTCAACATCAAGGCTAAGGTTGTAAGGTTCTTCTATTATTTCAAAGTTAATACAATCAAGTTTGTTTTTCTTAATAAATTGTCATTTGATTGTTTATTTCAATAAGCCGTCATTTGATCGTTTATTTCATAGATTCCTTGATCACTATGATAGGTATGTTTTATAATTATTTTTTATACAGGTGCTATTTAATATTTTTTTGTTTGTGATTGCAGGTCTTTAAAGATGACACTTTCAAGCGACGAAAGAACTCTTGTTGCGACGGAAGAATTATTGTTGCGACGGAAGGATTATTGATGCGACAGAAGCACTACAACCAAAAATAATAATTTGGATCTAAGGTAGGATCGACACCTTTATAGAATTTACTTGTAAAACAAATATATTTAGAGAAAGACAAACTTAGTTGTTCGTTTCTTGCTAGATTGTCTTCTAACACTAGGGAGATTGATCTTGTCCGCAAGATCGATTTATCCGGCCAACAGGTATGTAAGTTTCTTGAAGCATAGTCACGTATATATGTGAGTCTCTTTGCAGAAAATAGTGTATGGCTTTATCTGACATGAAATTGGTGGGTTTGAATACAGAAAAAACTCTATCATGCTACTAGTAGTCATGATTTTATTCTATTAATCAGTTGTTGATAAGTACAGTCTGTTGATATTTTTTTTGAGTTATGGTTTCCTCTTTCATATTTATCTTCTTGATGAAGATGCTTTGATGAATGAGTTGTTGAAAATATTTAGGTAGCAGAGGTTCAAGGGGAGAATTAGCCTTGCATATTATAATTCATTGTTGGCATTATGTTTTTCATGGTTATTGCATTTTGTTCGATGAAATCTCTCTTTTGAGGATCTTTGGTCTTGGTTATAAAAGTCATATCTTTAAATTGATGTATTAATGGTCATATTCAATCATATATGGACTTTGAAGTCATCCCACTTGGTTGGGTGGTTGTGTCAAATATGTAATCCCACCTGGTTGGGTGGTTGATGTAAGTATAAGTCCTTGGTGATAGGAAATGTCATACTCAGTTGAGTTATAGAGTCATTGAAAATTTATCTAAATATTCAACATGTGGTTAGGGGGAGCATGGTTAGTATAGTGGATATCAGGTCTTCAAGGAAAGAGAAAACCTTACTTCATCATTGGTCCACCCTTTGCCCTTGATGTCAAAGGGAGTGTGTATATTGGTTTTTGAATAATGCTTATGTTGATGTGTCTAAAGGGTATTTATAGGTTATGGTGATCAAACACCAACCTGGTTGCCATCAAGTCCTAAGGGGGGGATTGTTGGAATTATTATGCATGTGTTATATTCTTTCCACGATTAGTCATGCGCGGGGGGGTAGCAGGGGGGGCAATAGCCCCCCATGTACATTACGCTGGGCACAATGCGCGTGGCCGCGGGGGGGGGGCGTTGTGAATCCCCCCCTGTTGGGGTCTAGGGCAGGGCCACAAAAAAAATTTTTGGTCCTTATTTTCTGGTGGGCGGACCTGCCCATGGTTTTGTGCATGAGTTTGCACATGGTTTTGGGGCATGATGGTTTTCAGCCCTTGGTATTTTGTAGATCTGGTCAAGGGAACTACGGTTATGTTATAATCCAGGGTTAATGGATTGGGGTTTATGTATGATTTTGCATGTATATATATGTGTTGTAACACTCAAAGGAATATAATGAAAAATCAAGTTGGTCATTCCAATTTGGGATCTAGGGGAAAATCTCTGTGTTTATTTGTTTTATGTTTTATGCTCTCGCTATTGTTTATTTTTTGTTTTAAATATTCATACATAGATAATTTCTGTACAGGGTTGAAACCTACATTTGGTATCAGAGAAGTTGCGGCTTCAAGGGGACGCCTTTGCTGCTGAGGGGTTTTTTGCTCGGGCTTGAGGTAGACCCTCTTCAGTGGGAGATTTGTTGGATCAATTCTTGCGATGAAAGAAGATGGCGAGCGGTGGGAAGATAGAGATTGATAAATTTAATGGTCATAGTTTTGAGTTGTGGAAGCTCAAGATGGAGGATCTGTTGGTGGATAAAGATAAATGGATCACAGTAGATCTGGGTACTAAACCAACAGCAATGTCAGATGAAGACTAGAAGAAGCTGGATCGGAAGGAAAAGAGCACAATATGGCTTTTTGTCTCAAATTCAATATTGTTGAATGTATCTGGGGAAGCTACGATGAAGACCTTGTGGGACAAGCTAGGGACTTTGTACCAATCTAAGTCTCTGGTGAATAAATTGTTCCTGCGGAAAAAGATGTATAACCTAAGGATGAATGATGGAGACTCTGTGACAGAGCATCTGAACGCCTTCAATACTGTGGTAAGTCAGCTGTCATCTGTTGATGTTAAAATCTCAGATGAAGATAAGTGCACCATTTTTTTGTGTTCTCTACCAGATTCATGGGATAGTCTGGTTATTGCAATAGATAGAAATACAACTACCTTGAATTTTAATGACATTGTCTCAGCCTTGCTATCGGAGGAAATGAGACAGAGAAATATGGAGGGTCAGAATGGAGATGCCTTATCTGTACGAGGAAGGTCCCAGAACAGAAACAAGAATAAGGTTTTGAGTGAGAGATCTAAATCTAGAGGGAGATCTAAATCTCCTAGAAATTTTGTAAAGATGTGCTGGAAATGCGGAAAGGAAGGGCACTACAAAAGGGACTGTAGATCTAAAGCTCCTGAGAAATGAAAGGGATCTAATGATGCTCCTTCTGCAGAGGAAAAAACCACCTCGGATGAATGTGGGGATGTGTATTTGGTTTCTTCTTCAAATACACATGTAGATCATGAGTCATGGTTGATTGAATCAGGTGCATCCTTTCACTTCACTCCCCATAGGGAGTGGTTCTGCGAGTATGAGAAATATGATGGCAGTGATGTCTTCTTAGGTGATGATAGGAAAGCCAAAATCATTGGACGTGGAAAAGTCAAGTTGAAGCTGCAAGGTGGAGGGATTAGAACACTTCCTGGTGTTCTGCACATTCCTGCATTGGCCAGAAATCTGATTTCTGTAAGCAAGATGGATGATGCAGGTGTAAAAATAGTGTTCAAGAAAGATACCTATAAGATGGTTCGGGGAGCACTGGCATTAATGTGGGGATTTTGCATTAGAACTTTGCAAAAGCTTCATGGTAGCATTGTTGTTGATGGGTGCAATAGTTATGTGGTTTCCAAATGTAGAGAGGAAAGCCTAGCGGTCTCTGGAGAAAAGACCATGCTATGGCATCAAAGGCTTGGACATATTGGAGAGAAGGGCCTCAGATACTGCATGGAAATGGTATGGTAGAAGGTATGTCCAATAGCTCTCTGGATTTCGATTTTGGTCAACATTGTGTGTATGGGAAGAAGAATCAGGTGAGTTTTCCTTTTGGTGATGAGAGGGCGAACAAGATATTAGAGCTTGTGCACAGTGATGTGTTTGGACCTATGTCGGTTCCATCACTGGGTAAGTCTGTGTACTATGTTTTATTCATAGATTACTTCTCAAGGAATACATGGATATATTTCTTAAGGAAGAAATTTGAAGTCTTTGACAAATTTAAAGAATTTAAGGCTCTAGTGGAAAACCAGACAGAGAAGAAGATAAAGGTGTTGATGACAGATAATGGTGGGGAGTTCTGCAAGAAGGAATTTGAAGAGTTCTATAATAATTGTGGTATAGCACGACAGAAGAATACTCCATACGCACCTCAGCAAAACGGAGTTGCAGAAATAATGAACAGAACGTTGATGGAAAAGGCAAGAAGCATGCTCAATGGTACCGGGTTAGGACAAGAATTATGGGCAAAGGCAATGGAGACTGCATGTTACTTGGTTAACAAATCACCTTCATCAGTGTTGGAGGATAAGACTCCACATGAGGTATGGATTGGTAAGAAACCCTCTCTTTCACATCTGAGGGTATTTGGCTGTGATACATATGTACATGTTCCAAAGGAGAAAAGGAGCAAGTTGGATAATAAATCTGAAAGGTGTATATTTATTGGGTATAAGGATGGTTTAAAGGGTTACAAACTTTGGAACCCAGAAACAACGAAGGTTGTGTACAGCCGAGATGTGATGTTTAGAGAGGTGAAAGATATTGTTAAACATGAAGTCCTACCAAAGGAACCTGAGAAGATAAAGTTTGAGCTAAAGGAGGATGAATGAGACTCTACAACAGAAGAAGACTCAGAAGAGGAAGAGCCACAAACTCCAGCTGTGAGAAGACCAGTTTGGGAAAGAAGACAACCAGAAAGGTATAATCCATCTGCTTTCTGTTCAAATTTTTCTCTAACTATAACTGATGATGATCCCATAACAATCAGGGAGGAAGTAGATCCAAATGATGGGAAACTCTAGAAGGAGGCCATGGTTGATTAAATGGCATCCTTGCATAAAAATGAGGCATGGGATCTGGTGGAGTTGTCGGCTGGAAGGAAGTCCATCAGGGGAAAATAGGTGTTTAATAAGAAGATGAATGTAGAAGGCAAGGTGAAGAAATACAAAGCTCGTTTGGTAACAAAAGGTTATTCCCAAGTGTCAAGAATTGATTGTGGTGATAGTTTTTCTCCTGTTGCCAAAGTTACTTCTATTAGATTACTTTTAGCTATTGCTTCTGGATTTTATTTTGAGGTAGAATAGATGGATGTAAAGACAACATTTCTTCACAGGGATCCGGAAGAGGATATCTACATGAAACAACCTGAAGGATTTATGGTGAAGAGGAAGAAAGAGCTGGTATGTAGGTTAAACAAGTCCCTATATGGGTTAAAATAGTCACCAAGGATGTGGTATCAGAAATTTGATACCTATATACGGGGACTTGGCTTCACCAGAAGCAAGGAGGATCACTGTGTTTATTTTAAATTAATTGGTGATCATGTAATTTATTTGGTCTTTTATGTGGATGATATGTTTTTGATTGCAAATGATAAAGAAATTATCCAATATTTGAAGACCCAATTTTTCTCCAAATTCGACATGAAGGATCTTGGTGCTACAAACTATACTTTGGGCATCGAAATTAAGAGAGATTGGGTAAAGAGGAAGCTCTGGTTAGACTAGAGGAAGTATGTCGAGAATATATTGCAGAGGTTCAATATGCAGGATAGTAAACCGGTGAATGTTCTGATTCCTATAGGTACAAATTTGTCTGCTAAATAGTGTCCCAAGACACAAGAAGAAGAGGAGGATATGTCCTGTGTTCCATATGCAAGTGCGGTGGGTAGCCTAATGTATGCAATGGTCTGTACTAGACCATACATTTCACATGCAGTGGGAGTATTGAGCAGGTTTATGTCAAACCTAGGGAAGGAGCATTGGATAGCAGTGAAGCAGGTTTTCAAATATCTACAGGGCACTAGTGATTATGGCTTGTGCTACTAGGGAAAACCAGGATTGGAAAGAGTGTTGGAAATTCATGGTTTTGTTGATGTAGACTGGGTTGGAGATCTGGACTAAAGAAGATCTACAAGTGGGTATGTGTTTAGCCTATTTGGAGGTGTAGTCAGCTAGATGAGTAAAAGACAGTCTGTAGTGGCTCTTTCAACTACAGATGCAGAATACATGGCAGCCACTCATGCAATAAAGGAAGCAGTTTGGTTGCAGAGGTTGTGTTCAAGTATGGGGTTGGTGCAGCAAGCTATAAGGATAGAATGTGATAGAAAAAGTGCAATTTTCTTGGCTAAGAACCCTGCTTATCATTCAAAGACAAAGCACATTGATGTTCAATATCACTTTGTGAGATATATGGTTGAAGCTAAAAGGGTGTTGTTGGTAAAGGTGGACACTTTGAAGAATGTTGCAGATGCATTGAAAAATTCTGTGAGCACTCAAAAGTTCTCTTGGTGTAGAGAAACAATGGGTGTTGAAAAGTTGGGCTAATGACTCAACTCTCTTTTGGCCCCCTGCAGAAAGAAAACAACAAGTGGGAGAATTTTGGGTTTGTGTTATATTCTTTCCACAACTAGTCACGGGCGGGGGGGTAACATGGGGAGGCCTCCCTTGTCGGAGTCCAGGGCAACGCCCCAGAAATTTTTTTTTGGTCCTTATTTTCCGGTGGGCAGACCTGCCCATAGTTTTGTTCATGGGTTTACACAGGGTTTTGGGGCATGATGGTTTTCGACCCCTGATATTTTGTAGATCCAGTCAAGGGAACTATAGTTATGTTCTAATGCAGGGTTAATGGATTGGGGTTTGTGTATGCTTTGACATGTATATATATGTGTTGTAACACTAAAAGGAATATAATGAAAAATCAAGCTGGTTGTCCCGATTTGGGATCCATGGGAAAATATCTGTGTTTATTTGTTTTATGTTTTATGCTCTCGCTACTGTTTATTTTCTATTTTAAAGTTTCATACATAGATAATTTCTGTGCCGGGTTAAAACCTACACTTAATGGTAACCCACTTGTAAAAAAAAAAGCTTATGGTAACTGGATGATTTAACAGATCAGTTCAGAGGTGACAAAGTGATGTAACAGAATGAAAAAATGTTTTGACAGTAGTTTGTAGATCAGAATGAAAAAATCAATAAAGATAAATATTTGAATATATATATCGGAGTTCATCAAGGAAAAGTCGCGTATACATGCGGGTACAAAATAAGAAAAGTCATGTATGTGTTGGTGCACTAATTTAATAATGCCAAGGGTATTTACCATGTTATTAGCCCACAATATTGAGTGCAATAACGGTTATTTGATCCTATCCAAGAATACCATCGACACTTGTATGGTTTTGGCTCAGGGTATTGGTCAAGCCTCTAACTATATAAGGAGGAGAAGATCAAAGTGCAAACGTGGGCATGTAAATGGGTTTTTGATGAACTCTTCAATCTGAAGTTTATTTGCATTGTATGGGCCATAGTTAACATATAGATCTGAAATATTTATGCACCAACGAATACAATGATGGATCATGATCATGAGACCTGAAATGACATTCCAATGTATGATCTACTAGCAGGTTGACTAGATCCGAGTTTTTTTTCATGTTTTATCTCTGAATATTATGATATGGGTATTTCTAAAGTTCTGAAGAGTTGCACAATTTGAGGGTAAAAATTTGCAGATCCATGTGCAGGTTGGTCACAGTGAAGTCGTGTATGAACGCGGATTATATTCAAAAAAATCGCATATACAAAGGAAGGGTTCCTGTTTATATAACACTAATCAACCAGATATGTGTTGTTGTATCACTGCTATATGTTGATGATGTCTTCATGTCTGGATTAAATGATAATCTTTGAAGAAGATTTGATTGACTAATAAAGCTAAATCTGGTTACATGTTGATTGGCTAAAAATATGGTTGATGTTGCTAACTGAATAAGGGTTCTCTAAACTGAAAAAATATATTAGAATATATCTCGTCAATTCTATGACTGAGTCAAAATTCCAAATTTTGGTAAATTGATATATATACACAGGTTTCACCACAAAAAGCATGTATACACGCGGTTTTCCTTAGAAAAGGTTGTGTATATATTTTGGCATAAAAATGGTCAAGGTTGAATTTTATTCGGTTTAATGATACAATATTATGTGTCTAGTTCTATGGTATGGTTAAATTTATCTCACTATTCTATTTGAATTAGGTTGATTTTTACTTCAGTTTATCTACAAATTGTGATGTGTTAAAGCAGTTGGATCCAGTGTGAAAATTTATGAAAGGTGGTTAGCGATGGTGCTAAGGGTCTAAGCTTTCAATGAGGAAGTTGAAGCTTCCTACCATTAGGATATGGTGGTTAGATCAGGGGGTCGTAGCTCCCTTCTAGTAGTCATTGGTAAATGAGAGTAGGGTGTCATAGCACCTCTCCAATGGTGGCTGGTAAACAAGATTAGGGGGTTGGAGATTTCTTCCAGTAGAAGTTGGAGAATGAGCGAAGGTAGTAGCCTTCAACAAGTGGTTGTGTACATGCTGGTATGAGCCTGCACAAGTACAGTATTGTAAACCATTTTCTATATAATAAATATTGAAGACAAAGATGACAACAGCGGTGGTTTTCTCCCACATTGGGTTTCCACCTTAAATCCTGGTGTTCATGTGTGTCTCATATGTGTGATGATTTATTATGTTCTTACTGCACATGTTTGTTGCTTACTAAATGTCTGATGAATCATTAATGCATTGGTCTAGGTAAAGTTACTGAAGATTTATCTGAATTATAAGTTCTCTGGGCATATGCTAGTTTCCTAAATGAAAGTCGCGTACATATGCTAGTTGGCTTAAGTACAGTCACGTATATAATTCAATAAATAAAATTAGAATTCTGTGTGAGTTTTTAAATACTGATTCAATCTACAACCCCCCCGCCCCCTTCAGTATTTTTCCCAACAATTGGAATTAGAGCAGGTCCTTCAGAAGAATCTTGATCTCTTGAAGGAATATCTACCCAAATGAGCAATCAAGATGGAACAACATCTATCAGACCACCACTCTTCAACAGAAATAATTTAATCTTCTGGAATATACTAATATCTTATCTTCAGTCTCTTAGAGAATATGTTTGGGAAAATGTTGAAGGAGGTTACCAATATCTAGCTATAGTTCCCACAGATCCAGCATCAAAGAAGACATATGAAACCAATGTGAATTGTGTCAATGCATTATTGGGAAACCTGACCGAATCTGAATTTGTCAAACTTATGATGTTAAATACAACAAAGGAAATATTGGAAAAATTCATCCTAACCTATGAAGGTGATGCCAAGGTAAAAAATGCTAAACTCCAAACTATCAAAAATTCAATATGAAAATCTCAGAATGTGTAATGATGAAAGTATTGCTACTTTATTTCTACGTCTAGATGATATTGTAAATTGTATGAGAAATCTGGGTGAAGACATTAAAAACACAACTTTAGTAGAGAAAATATTAAGATCTCTAACTCCTAAATTTGATTCAAAAGTGTCTACCATTGAAGAAAAGAAAAATTTGCAGACTCTTACTATTGTTCAACTTCATGGGATCCTGACTGCTTTTGAAATGAGAAAAGGAGGTACCTAAAAAGTTAGAGAAGCTACATTTAAAGCAACTTCTAAGGGAAAGTAAAAGGAAGAAAAATAATAATAAGAGTATGTATCATAAGAAGATGAGGTAAAATTTGTAAAGAAACTTCAACTTGGCACTGGAACGTTCAGAGGTAAGATTCCCTTCAAATTTTTTGCTTGTGGTAGAGTGGGTGATCATAATGCTAAATTTCCTCATAAATATAGTCCTAACAAGGGGAAGGATATTGCAAACGGTAATAGGAGATGATTTGACAATATGAAAAGTTATTATGCTCTTGAAGATAGTGATGCCTTGTCAAATAGTGAAGAAGGAAAATTTGATCAAAATCTAAAATTACTCATGGCATTTGAGAAAGACACTAATGAGTCTAAAGATAACTTTATGGGTGCTTTAGAAGAAAATGATTAGTTTGAAGAAATTAGTCAACTCAAAATATCCTTGGAAGAAAACAAAGTAGCCATAGATAATTTAAAGAAAGAACTCATAGAAAAGGAAAAACATAATGAGAAGTCAGAATGTGAAATAGTAAGTCTAAGAAAGAAACTTAAGAAAATAAAAAATATAAATCTTAGATTTTATAAAGGATCTGAAACCTTAGATGAAAATATCAAGGTTCAATGCTCTCCTCTTATGAATAAAGGTCTTGGATACATTGGTGAATCATCATAGATAGAATAATCCTCACCCACAACCAAAAGTTATTTAAATGCAAAAAAATTTAGTCAGCAAAGTTTCAACCTTCAAAATAAGAACAAAGACACTTCGAAAGTTAATCATATTCAGTCTAATTCAAGGATGAACAATAATAGAAGCATCAGTGAAAAGCTAAACAACACTAGAAGCTTCTATGATCACATAAATTTCTTCTTTAATGGAAAATTTCTCATGTCATAATTTTGGTCACAAAGCTGCTCAATGTGTTGCATTCAAAACCATCATGAGTAGAGAAGCAAGAAAACAAAGGAATTAGACATGAATCAAGAATAATACTTATAAAAATTTCTCTCCTCTTAAAGATGAAATTGAATGCTCATTTTGCAATAACTTTGGACATGAGGAATCTAAATGCAAGAGAAAATTACAACCAAAGGAGTGAATATCAACAAATTCTAAGGTATGGAAAAAGAAGGACTTACAATCTCAAAGTTGTGGCATAGATTTATTTGCAGAAGAAGAAGAAAATCAATGGTACATTGATAGCGGATGTTCAAAACACATGAGAGGTGATAAAGATAAACTCATTTCATACAATGCATTAGAAAAATAAAAGAATGTCACTTTTGGAAATGACTCCCCTATTGTCATTAAGGGTAAAGGATTTTTTTTTCTAAAAGAAAACGTTAAAGTTGGTAATGTTATGTGTGGTTATGGATTAAAGCACAAATTTTTGAGTGTTAGCCAAATGTATGACCAAGGAAATGAGGCAGTCTTACAATCAAAATAATGTGTGGTTTTTGAACTTGACACAGGAAAGACCATAATCAAAGGAACAAGAACACCAAGCCATATATATATATTGAAAGGTGGCCAAGAAAAATTTTACCTAGGAAAAGCTAAGAAAAACTGGTTATGGCACAAAAGGTTGGGACATCTAAGTTTTTCTCAAATAAGCAAATCAAGTAGGCTCAAAGATGTTCATGATCTACCCAACAACACGCTACCAAAAAGTACCATATGTGAGTCATGTCAATTTGGTAACCAAACAAGAGATAAATTGAATTACAAAGAAGGATCAACAAGTAAGATTATTGAACTTATACATACTGATTTGCATGGACCTGTAAGGAAAAATTCACCTCGTGGAGAACAATACTATCTCTTAATCATTGATGATTTTTCTAGAATTTTGTGGATGAGTTTATTACAACAGAAAGATGAAGCATTTGATAAATTTAAGGTCTTATAAGAATTAGTTGAAAATGAATTAGATATAAAAATCAAATGTCTCAGATTTGACCGAGGAACAGAATACATATCGGATGAATTCTTTGATTTTTGTGAACATGGCATAAAAAGACAATTTTCTATAGCCAAAACTCCTAAAAAAAATGGCGTGGTAGAAATAATGAATAGAATAGTTCACCAAATGGCTCGTGCTATGCTTGATGAGTTTGGAACTCCTGACACCTTTTGGGGTGAAGTTGCACATACTATAGTAAATATTCTCAACAAGGCCCATGTTCATGTTAATAGTGATAAAACTCCTTTTGAACTCTGGTATGGTAAGCCACCCACTGTGAAGCATTTTAGAGTTTTTGGAAGCAAATGTTTCACCCAAAACAGAGATGAAAAATTTGGTAAGTTTGAAGCTAGAGCAGATGAAGGAACACTTCTAGGTTACTCTTCGAGAAGAAAAGGATACAAATGGTACAATAAGAGACTTCTAAAAATTGTTGAATGTACTGATGTTGTAATTCATAAAGCATGCACAACTCCCAAAAGGGTAACAACAACAAAACAGGATGAGGATGATGAATTATTTCCCACATCAGATAAAAATGATATAGAAGAAGAAACTAATGAAGCATCAGAAGAAGACAAATTAGATAAAGAGGAGGCTCCATCCAGGTATGTTCAAAAGAATCATCAAGATACTCAAATTCTAGGAGAAAAGGAATATGGGGTGCAAACAAGAATAACCCTTGTAGGATCTCCTAGTTATCTATCTGTATGATCCACCATTGAGCCACAAAATGTAAATCAAGCTAGTAAAGATGAATGTTGGGTGATATCCATGGATTAAGAACTTGATCAAATTGAAAAGAATAATACTTGGGAATTGGTTCCAAGGCCTCATGATAAAAAATTTATTGGGACAAAATTGATATTCAAAATAAGTTGAATGAAAATGGAGAAGTAATTAGAAACAAAGCTCGACATGTTAGTAAAGGTTATGCTCAATAAGAAGGTATACACTTTGAAGAAACATTTGCACTAGTATCTAAACTTGAAGCCATAAGAATTTTTCTTGCATTTTCAAGTTTTCAACATTTCAAAGTTTATCAAATGGATGTAAAATTTTCTTTGCTTAATGGATATCTAGAAGAAGAAGTATATATAGAACAACCAAAAGGATTCATTTCGAGGAATCATGAAAACCTTGTATGCAAACTCAAAAGGGCTTTATATGGACTAAAACAATCTCCACGGGCATGGTATTATTGTCTTGACAAGTATCTTCAACAACAAGCCTTCACAAAAGGATATGCAGATAGTAACCTGTACGCAAAAATTGACGATGATAAACTATTAATTGTTGTTGTTTATGTTGATGACGTGATTTTCGGGAGTAATGAAGAATATATGAGTCAAAAAATTTATTTTGTTATGCAGCAAGAATTTGAAATGTCTTTACTTATGGAACTAACATATTTCCTTGGTTTACAAGTGCAACAAGCAAAAGATGGCATATTTCTCTCATAAACAAAATATCTCAAGAAAATCCTGAAGAAGTATGGGATGGAATACTGCAATCATGTATGTAATCCAATGATGATAAAATGTAACCTTAGTTCTCATGATGATTCTCCCACTATAAATTAACCAGAATATAGGTTCATGATTGGAAGTCCAAATTATCGAACAGAAACTAGACTAGATCTCATGCATGCAGTTGGGATTGTTGGATGTTTCCAAGCCAATCCAAAGGAATCACATCTTCAAGAAATAAAGAGAATATTCAAATATCTCAAAGGAACTCAAGAATTTGGTCTATGTATCCTAAAAATGTCAATCTTACTCTTCATGCTTACATAGATGCAGAATGGGTGTGAAACGTTGATGAATGAAAAAGCACTAGTGGAGGTGCATTCTACATGGGACCCCGACAGGTATCTTGGTTCAGCAAGAAAAAAAGTTCCATTGTTTTATATACAATAGAAGAAGAATATGTAGCTGTTGCATATTGTTGCACATAAATTCTCTGGATTATGTAGACATTACCAAATACTCAAATCAAATTTTCTCTACCCATTTCCATCCTATGTGATAATAGAAGTTCTATTACTATTTTGGAAAATCCTATTATGAACTCTGAAACCAAGTACATTCCAATTAAGTATCACTTTCTATGAGAACATGTGCTTGAGAAAAAGGTTAAGTTGGAGTAAGTTCCCTCCAAAGAACAAGTTGTTGATATATTTACTAAACCTCTTCCCAAAGAAGCATTTGGATGTCTCAGATAGAAACTCGGAGTTGTATTTTCCTCATTATGCTGATTAAACTTATCTTCTCAGTCTACAGATGAATTTTTCTAAGGTTTATTTTGGTACGTAGGTTTCTTGAAGCATAGTTGTGTATATACACAAGACTCTTTGCAAACAATCACGTATGGCTTTCTCTGACACGAAATTAGTGGGTCTGACTCTAGAACATACTCTGTCATGCTACTAACAGTCATGATTTGATTCTATTGATCAGGTGTTGATGAATATAATCTATTGATATGGTTTTTGAGTTATGTTTTCCTCTTTGATATTTATGTTCTTGATGAAGATGCTTTGACGAGTAAGTTGTTGAAAATATTCAGGTAGCACAGGTTCAGGGGGAGCATTAGCCTTGCAGAGTATAATGCATTGTTGGCATTATGTGTTTCATGGTTGTTGAATTTTTTTTTATGGTCTCTCTTTTTTGAGGATATTTGATCTTGGTTGTAAAATTTATATCTGTAAATTGATGTATTAATGGTCATATTCAGCTATGTATTGACTTTGAATTCATCCCACTTAGTTGGGTGGTTGTGTCAAATATGTAATACCACTTGGTTGGGTGATTGATGTAATTATGAGTACTTGGTGATAGGAAAGGTCATACTTATTTGAGTTATAGAGTCGTTGAAAATCTATCTGAGGATTCACCATGTGGTCAGGGGGAGCATGGTCATTATAGTGAAGATCAGATCTTCAAGGAAAGAGAAACCTTTCTTCTGCATGTCTGCCATTTTCCCTTGATGTCAAAGGGGTAGTGTATCTTTGTTTTTGAATAATGCTTATGTTGATGTGCCTAATAGGTATCTATAGGTACCTACATGGTTTCCATCAAGTCCAAAGGGGGAGATTGTTGGAATTATGATGCATTTGTTGTCCTTGATTGAAACCCATTTTGTAATATCCCAAAATGGGATCTGTTAGCAAGGCATGACTGGAAAACGAATTTTCTAGTAATGGCTTCTACAGGATTTGAAACTCGGAACTGGATCCCTTATATCAATGCATCTAAGACTCAAATCCAAAATATGGCTCAAATGAAATCCCTCTAGGTGGGTTAAACAAATCTCCCACACCTAGTTGTCTTGAGAAAGTTCCTAATGAAGGGGCTGCAGCAATACATGAACATAGAATAGAGCAACAACGTTATTTTATCAAGCTTGCAGACATGAATATGTAGATAGCCAACCAATGTATAATATAGCAGCAAAAGAGTACAATGCTTGAGGAATCAATCACTCAAGCTAGGCAATGAGATCCTTAACAGAACATGTACAAGAAATGGGAGATCATTGCTACACAGAGTTTACACAAGGCTATATTAGTGTAATTTATATGGAGACACTGCAACAGAAAAAATGAAAATAGAATGATATGACAATATAAACTCAAGAAATGTGGGGGAGCAAGCTCTCAACCCCTGAAAACAATAATACATCGAAGGATTGGCTATAATACATATACAAATGGAAAATCTACAGAAATGTCGGAGTAGTAGGGTAGCAGCTGCAACTCTAAAATAGAGATGGTTGAGTATGATGCTCAATCTGAAATAGACCTCCTCCACCAGATCTCTCAAGTGATAGGTTGATCCTATCCCTGAAGATCTCACCCTCCAAAATAGTGTTGCAAACCCCCACTATAGATGCACACTGAAATAACGCAGTCTAGAGAAGGGACTGTGCTGTTGATGATGGAAGATGCTTGGCCTGATGCTAAGATATGCAAATCATCTCTGAAACCTTCCTCACTAACCTTCTCGAGGAATAGAAGTTCCCTCGTCTGAAAGATGAGACAAGTAATGGTGTTGTGGAACCCTCCACTGCAACACCCTGCAACACAGTATTATCCTACTTCAGGAATAACGTTGTAGCTAAAGGAGGTGGCTTTGGCCTTGAGCCAAGATGTGGAGAAATGAAGTGAAATCCTTCAAGAGGCCTCTCAAGAAGGAGAGGAAATCCTAAACAGGAATCCCTCGTGCTAAAAAACACTACAACTCAGCTGAACATCAGGAGACTGCAAATAACCTACTAGACCAATAATCAAATACTCAAAACATGTCTCTCTATGGATGCCTCTTCCCCCTTTTATGCAAGTGAATGTCTCTTTTCCATGGACCCCACACATTAGGGTTTCTTCCACAAGGAATATTTCTCCCTCTCAAATTGCGCTATCTTCCCAAGCAAGCCACACCCTCTTAGGAAACACTGTTGACTTGGTAAACTTGACCTTGTCCTCATGCAATTGCCCCTTTTCACACTAGAAGGTGAAAAATAAAGCTACTCCATAGATCCCTTTCACACTATGAGGTATTTTATTTCTATTCATGGGTCCCCTCACCCATTTTACTCACCTCCTAGATGATATGAGAAAAATTAATGTTCCAATTAACTTTATGAAAATTTTGGAACATTATAGTCCTTCCCTCTCAAAGATTGCTTATCCTCAAGCAAGTGAAATGATAGACTGAGTTCTTTCCTCCTCCTCTCCCTGTAGCTTCCATGTATTATGATCTCCTCCAAGTGAAGTGATGATATCTCATCAATCAAGTCTCCACATTTCTCCTCCTCGGCATGCAAGTCAGCTATCAAGCTATCATCATGTGAAAGTGAAGTACTCAAGAGGATAGCAAAGTGATGTCTAGAGGTCCCTTTGAGGAATGGGATCTAAAATATAATGGGAGCTATTTCTCCCATATGGATACTCCATCCCCAAGCTATTAGCCTTGCAAAATGAGTCACCTCCCAACTAGGCAACTCCTGGAAACTGTCCTCCACCTTTGGCTCTGGCAAAGTAGGTGGGCTGAAATTCTGCACGTGGTAGACAAGGTGGCCTACCCCATGTTGTCCATCTCTCCACTTATGATAAGTGTAGAGTGTTGGATGATCATAGGCTGTAATAATGCTACCCTCAGGTGGCAATATGTGGACTAGATCTCCAAGGATCTCTCCTCCAATGCTGCAAATCATGTTGGCCCAAATATCCCCATATATGATGAGTTGGATATCATCAACATATGAAATTATATCCATCATATGGCTCACCTCATAAGGAAACAAATGTGTTGCTCTAGTGGCCATACCATCTCCCATGCTCCCCTCAGAACATGTAGTGCATAGGTGTGGGGTATTTCTCCGTTAAAGGACACATCCATCTAATGGGTCTCTCTCCCAAACATGCTCCTCATAAAGACAGAAACAATAGAACCATAGGGAGAAAAAATGAGAATCATGCTTGCTGCCATGTGTAACAAGTGAGAAGGACAATGGTCCCTCAAATGTAACCAATGCAGCTTGACTCTCAACTGCAATGAAGACTGATAAAATGTGTGGTTCCTAAACCACTTTCCTGCTGCCCAAATCTCCTCATGAATATGGAGGAAGTGAATGATGTTTGGTGTACAATGAGCACGTCCTCCATAATGCACCTATTCCCCAAGTTATCCTAGTGAATGGCCATCAATCATGCTTATGGCCTCAAGTAGACCATGAAGCCTAAAAGAAATAATGCCCCTCCTTGGACCAAAATCCTGCACATGTATGGTCAAGGGATATGTACACAAATTAAATAAAACATGATGTAAACAAACAAAACCCTTTCCATATGTCTTGCTCATGCAAATGGAGTGGCTCATAGATGAGTCTCCTCTCATCCTCAAAGAGAAAAGAATTGGTTGTGCTAACTCTTCCAAAGAGTCATGTGTCTCCTCCATCTTCACATGATCCATGCATCTCCTCATATGCTAATCATTCAATATTATGCAAGAAAAATGATCCTTGGAATACTCCACCAACAGCTGGGAGCTCCAACATGGATCTATCCTTCTTAGTGATAGCGCTGATGATCTCTCATGAAGAACACCTGTCATATGGTCACCCTCTTCTTTGGCATCTCCCATGCCAACGATGCAAGTTGGAAGGCTACTATCCTCCCCTTGCTGCTCCTGCCACAGTGCAAAATATGAAATGGAAGTGGGTAATGATGATATTGAGAGAATTCTCCCTCTCTCCTTGAGCCTACCCAAGACTCCCAGTGATGTATCAAGCTCTCCCAAGGTCCCCACTCTTCTGAAATAAGTATGTGGTGCCTCAAATGGTGAAGCATCCATCCTCCTCTGCTGATCTAGTGGTCTCCTTGGTGAAATGTCTCCATGCAATGAGACATCATCATCAAGAGATGATTGTATATATGAATGGAAAAATATTTCCATGCCCTTACTGCACAATCCAATCTTCTCTTTGGATGCATCAACCTTCTGAACTGGATAGGGGTGTGTACATCTCATCTCATGATGTTGGTTCTCCTCCCTACCTCCTCCTTGTCTCTCCCTGGTTCCACACCTCCTCAACAATGGCACATGAGTAGTGCCTTGATCTCCACACATGAGATCCTGGGGACTTCCTTGCGAACATGAAAGAACCCCTCTACTTGGAGCAAGAGCTCCTCCTTCCTCTACCTGAGGCACTATATAATATCTAGATGTGACAACGATGTTGCCCTCAATATATGCAACATGAATGGGAAACCTCCCAATGATTGGATCCCTCTTTGAAAAAGAGATCTCCATGCTTCCTTAATTAATCGTGTGAGATGAAGTTTTTTTCTTCCAGCAAGGTATGGTGCAAGTTTTTAGCCTCCACCATGGTTTTCTGAAGTGGAATTGCGTTTTCATGCTAGGGTTTTGTTTGAGTTCCCTTTTTTAGCTCCACCATGTGTGTCTCATGAATCCTTCCATCAAATATTTTCACTAAGGTCCTAGTGAAACTTGCTTAAGATGCAGTGTTTACATTTCTTAAAGAAAACAATTCAAAGATCCACCAGGCATAGGCCTTACCCCTCATATGCAGTGCTACAACTTTGATGGCTTCATCTTTAGGAATTTGGTGCTGCTGCAAGAAGGTATCTAACTCTTCCACCCAAGCTTTGGCTGAACATGTAGGTGAACCTTCAAAGGTAGATAGAAGAAATCTATCCTGCTGCTCTCTTCCCTTCACCTTGATCTTGTAAAAATCTAAAAAACTGAGATGATCTCGAAATTTCTGAGTCTAAGATTCATACTCCCTCAGGAAATCAATAAGAGTTTCCCTCCTAGCAGCCTTTTCTCCTCTTTCCATCTCTCTCTCGACAATCCTGGGCATGTGACTATGCTGTGTATTAGAGTGTGTGACTACTGGTTCACACTCCTCATATGACAATCTAGAGTTTGCTTTAGATTCAAAATCTTTCGGAGATTATTCATACATCTCCCTCCTTATATTCTTGAAATCTTCATGAATAAATTGTATAGATTTAGGAAGAAGCTTTGTAAGCTTATCCCATTTTTCTCTTCCAGAAAATGGAGTCTTTTTCCTGCTCATCTCTCTGTTTCCTTCTCAATGAGAATAGGAAGTGCAGGGTCCTTCCTCTTCTATCTGTTTATCCTCCTTGGGGAGGTTCTTCATGGATCTGAAATATGATGAGATAAATCCCTTCCTCTCCTTTGGCTGAGACTCATAGGCTGAGCCAAAATTCTAGCTTTGATACCACTATAATATCCGAAAATGGGATATGCTAGCAAGCATGATTGGAAAACACATTTTCCAGTAATGGATGCTACAGGATTTGAAACCATGACCTTGATCCCTTCGATCAATGCATATAAGATGGAAATCCAAGATATGGCTCAAAAGAAATCCCTCTAGGTGGGTTAAACAGATCTCCCACACCTAGTTGTCTTGAGAAAGTGCCTAATGAAGGGGCTGTAACAATACATGAACATAGAATAGAGTAACAACATTACTTTATCAAGCCTACACACATGAAGATGTAGATAGCCAACCAATGTATAATATAGCAACAAAAGTGTACAATGCTTGAGGAGTCAATCACTCAAGCTAGGCATTGAGAGCCTCAACGGAACATGTACAAGAAATGGGAGACCACTACTACACAGAGTTTACACAAGGCTATATCAGTGCATTTTATATGGAGACACTGCAACATACAAAATGATAACAGAATAATATGACAATATTATCTCAAGAAATATCGGGGAGCCAGCTCTCAACCCCTGAAAACAATAATACATCAATCCTTAGAAGGATTGGCTACAATACATATACAAATGGAAAATCTACAGAAATGTTGAAGTAGCAGGGTAGAAGGTGGAACTCTAAACTAGAGATGGCTGAATATGATGCTCAATCTGAAATAGACCTCCTCCACCAAATCTCTCAAGTGATAGGTTTATCCTATCCCTGAATATCTCACCCTCCAAAATAGTGATGCAAACCCCCACTGCAGATACACACTGAAATAACGTAGTCTGGAGAAGGGACTACGCTGTTGATGATGGAAGATTCTTGGCCTGATGCCAAGATATGAAAATAAGCTCTCAAACCTTCCTCAGTAACCTTCTCGAGGAATAGAAGCTCCATCCTTTGAAAGATGAGGCAAGGAATGCTGTTGTGGAACCCTCCACTGCAACACCCTGCATCACAGTATTATCCTGCTTCAGGAATAACGTTGCAGTTGAAGTAGGTGGCTTTGGCCATGAGCCAATATGTGGAGAAATGAAGTGCAATCGTTCAAGCGGCCTCTCAAGAAGGAGAGGAAATCCTAAACAAGAATCCCTCGTGTTAAACAGCACTGCAACTCAACTGAACAGGCGGAGACTGCAAATAGTCTACTAGACCAATAATCAAATACTCAAAACATGTCTCCCTATGGCTACCTCTTCCTCCTTTTATGAAAGTGAATGCCTCTTTTCCATGGACCCCACACATTAGGGTTTCTTCCACATGGAATATTTCTCTCTCTCAAACTGCGTTGTCTTCCCAAGAAAGCCACACCCTCTTAGGCAGTGCTGTTGACTTGGTCAAACTTGACCTTGTCCTCATGAAATTGCCCCTTTTCACACTGGAAGGTGAAAAATAAAGCTACTCCATAGATCCCTTTGACACTATGAGGGATTTTATTTCTACTCATGGGTCTACTCACCCATTTTATTCTCCTCTTAGATGATATGAGAAAAATTGATGTTCCAATTAACTTTATTAAAAATTTGCAACATCACACACTTGTAAAAGAACTAGTATATGGTAACTGGATGAGTTCATAGATCATTTCATAGGTGACAAAGTGATGGAACAGAATGATAGAATTTTGGGACAAAATTTTTCAGATAAAAATGAGAAGATGCATAAAGTTAAATATTTGAAGATCTATATGGGAGTTCGTCAAGGAAAATTTCTGTATACACATGGCTACAAAGAAGAAAAGTCGTGTATGTGCTGGTGCACTAATTTAATAATAGTAGGGTATTTACCATGGTATTAGCCCACAATATTGAGTGCAGTAACGATTATTTGATATCGTCCAAGAATACCGTCAGCACTTGTATGGTTTTGGCCCATGGTATTGGTCAAGACTATAACTATATAAGGAGGAGAAGATCAAAGTGCAAACATCTGCATGTGAATGGGTTTTTGACGAACACTTCAATCAGAAGTTGAAAACTCCAATATGAAGTATATTTGTATTGTATAGGCCATAGTTAACATATAGATTTGAAATAGTTATGCACCATTGAATACAATGATGGATCAAGATCATGAGACCTAAAATGACGTTCCATTGTATCATGATCTACTAACAGATTGACTAGATGTAAGTTTTGACACATGTTTTATCTTTGAATATCATGATATAGGTATTTCTGAAGTTCTGAAGAGTTACACAATTTTAGGGTAAAAATTTTCAGATGTATACGCAGGTTGGTCACAGTGAATTCCTGTATACACACGATTTATATTCTGAAAAGTAGCGTATCCAAAGGAAGGGTTCCTATTTATAAAATACTAATCAATCAGATCTATGTTGTTGTATAACTAATGTTTGTTGATGATGTTTTCATGTATGGATTAAATGATAATGTTTGAAGAAGATCCGACTGAATGATAAAGTTGAATTTGGTTACATGTTGATTGGTTGAAAAGATTATTGATGCTGCTAACTGAATAAGGGTCCTGTAAACTGAAAAAATATTTTAGAATATCTCTGGTCAATTATATGACTGAGTCAGAATTCCAAAGTTTGGTATATTGAGATATATATGCAGATTGTGCCACAAAAAAGTGCGTATACATGTGGTTTTCCTTAGCAAAAGTAACATATATATTTTGGCATAAAAATGGTCAAGGTTGAAGTTTATTTGTGTACTGATATAATATTTTGTGTTTATTTCTGTGGTTTGGTCACAGTGATCTCACTGTTCTATTTGAATTGAGTTGATGTTTACTTCAGTTGATCTACACATTGTGATGTGTTAAAGCAGTTAGATCGAGTGTGAAAATTTATGAAATGTGGTTTGCAGTAGTGTTCAAGGTCGAGGCCTTCAGTGAGGAGTTCAAATCTTCCTTCTAGTAGGAGCTGGTGATCAGATCAGGGGGTTGTAGCTCCCTTCCAATAGTGGTTGGTAAACGAGAGCAGGGGATCGTAGCTCCCCTCTAGTGGTGGCTAGTAAACGAGATTAGGGGGTTGGAGCTATCTTCCAGTAGCAGCTAGAGAACGAGTGAAGGTAATAGCCTTCTGTAGGTGGGTGCCTGCATGATATTATGGTTCTTCGCTAGTACAATATTGTAAGCAATTTTATTTATAATAATTATTGAAGATAGAGAAAACAACTGCGATGGTTTTCACCCACATTGGGTTTCCACCTTAAATCCCGGTGTTCATATGTGTTGCATATGTGTGGTGATTTATTCTATTCTTACTGTACATGTTTATTTCTTACTAAATGTCTGATGAATCATTAATTCACTGGTCCAAGTAAATTTAGTGAAGATTTATCTGAATTATAAGTTATTTGGGCATACACTAGTTTACTAAATGAAAGCCGCATACATCCGCTAGTTGGCTTAAGTATAGTTGCATATAGAATTTAGTAAAGAAAAGTGAAATTCTGTGTGATTTTTTAAAATTGATTCACCCCACACCTCCCCCCCCCCCCCAATATTTTTTCCAAAAATTGGAATCAGAACAAGTGCTTCAGAAAAAGCTTGATTGCTTAAAGGAAGATCTATGAAGATAAGAAATCAAGATGGAACAACATCTGTGAGACCACTTCTCTTCAACGAAAATAATTTAATCTTCTGGAAGATACGAACAATATATTATCTTCAGTCTCTTGGAGTAGATGTTTGGGCAATTTTTGAAGGATGTTACCAATATCTAGCCGCAGTTCCCACAGATGCAGCAGCAAAGAAGACATATGGAACCATTGTGAAAGTTGTCAATTCATTAATGGGAAGCCTGAATGAATCTGAATTTGTCAAAGTTATGCAGATAAATAAAATAAAGGAAATATGTGACAAAATCATCCTAATATATGAAGGTGACGCCAAGGTAAAAAATGCTAAACTCCAAACTCTCAGAATTCAATATGAAAATATCAGAATGCATAATGATGAAAGTATTTCTATTTTTTTTCTATGTCTAGATGATATTGTAAATAATATGAGCTATCTGGGTGAAGACATAAAAGACAACTTTAGTAGAGAAAATATCAAGATCTCTAACTCCTAAATTCGAGTCAAAAGTGTCTGCCATTCAAGAAAACTAGGATCTGCAGACTCTTATTGTTGTTCAACTTCATGGGATCCTTACTTCTTTTGAAATGAGAAAAGGAGGTCCCTTATAAGTTAGAGAAGTCACATTTAAATAAACTACAAAAGGAAAGGAAAAGGAAGAACAAAAAGAATCAGAGTAAGTATCAGAGGAATATGAGGTAAACCTTGTAAATAAACTTCAACTTGGCACCTCAAGGTTCAAAGGTAAGCTTCCCATAAAATGTTTTGTTTCTGGTAGAGTGGGTCATTATGCTACTAAATTTCCCCATAAAGGTAATCCTGACGAGGGGAAGGATATTGCAAAATGTAATAGGAGACGATTTGACAATAGGAAAAATTATTATACTCATGAATATAGTGATGGCTTGTCAAATGGTGAAGAAGGAGAATCTGATCAAGATCTTAAATTACTCATGGAATTTGAGAAAGACACTAATGAGTCTAAAGATAAATTTATGGATGCTTTAGAAGAAAATGTTTTCTTTGAAGAAATTACTCAACTCAAAATATGCTTGGAAGAAAATAAAGTAGCCATATATACTCTATAGAATGAACTCATAGAAAAGGAGAAGCACAATGAGAAGTTAGAATGTGAAATACAAAGTCTAAGAAAGGAACTTGAGAAAAAAAAAAATCTAAATATTAGATTTTCTAAAGGATCTGAAACCTTAGATGAAATTATCAAGGTTCAACGGTCTCCTCTTATGAAGAGATGTCTTGGATACATTGGTGAATCATCACAGACAGAAAAATCCTCAGACACAACCAAAAGTTATCTAAATGCAACAAAAGTCAGTCAGCGAAGTTTCAACCTTCAGCAAAAGAACAAAGACACTTCACAGGTAAATCATGCTCACTCTAATTGAAGGATGAACAATAACAAAAGCATCATTCAAAAATTTAACAACACTATAAGGTTCTACGATCACAAAAGGTTCTTCTTTAATGGAAAATGTTTCTCATGTCATAATTTTGGTCACAAATATGCTCAATGTGTTGCATGCAAAACCATCATGACTAGAGAAGAAAGAAAACAAAGGAATGAGATAGGAATCGAGAAGAATATTTATAACAATTTCTATCTTCTTAAACATGAAATTGAATGCTCATTTTGCAATAAATTTGGACATGAGGAATCTGAATGCAAGTGCAAATTATAGCCAAAGGAGAAAATATCAACAAATTTTAAGGTATGGAAAAAGAAGCACTTACTATACGAAAGCCACGACATAGCTTTATTTTCATAAGGAGAAGGAAATAAATGGTACATTGATAGTGGATGTTAAAAACACATCACAGGTGATAAAGATAAACTCATTTCATACAATGCATTAGAAAAAGAAAAGAATGTCACTTTTGGAAATGACTCCCCTGTTGTCATTAAGGGTAAAGGATATGTTTTTCTAAAAGAAAAGGTTAGATTTGATAATGTTATGTATGTTGATGGATTAAAGAATAACTTGTTGAGTATTAGCCAAATGTGTGACCAAGGAAATGATGTGGAATTTCGATCAAAAGAATGTGTGGTCCGTGAACTTGACACGGGAAATACCATAATCAAAGGAGCAAGAAAAACGAGAAATCTATATATATTGAAAGATGAGAAAGAAAAATCTTACCTAGGAAATGCTGAGGAAATTTGGTTATGGCGCAGAAGGTTGGGACATCTAATTTTTTCTCAAATAAGAAAATCAAGCAGGCTCAAAGTTGTTCATGATCTACCCAACATCACCTTACCAGAAAGTACCATATGTAAGTCATGTCAATGCGGTAAGAAAACCTGAGTTCAATTCAATGACAAAGAAGGATGAATAAGTAAGCCTCTCAAACTTATACATACTTATTTGTGTGGACCTGTAAGGAAAAAATCACCTCATGGAGAATAATACTATATCTTATTCATTGATGATTTCTCTAGAATGTTGTGGATCGGTTTATTGAAACATGAAGATGAAGCATTTGATAAATTTAAGGTCTTGAGAGCATCAACTGAAAATGAATTAGATCTAAAAATAAAATATCTCAGATCTAACTAAGGAGGAGAATACATATTAGATAAATTATTTGATTTCTATGAACAACATGGCATAAAAAGGAAATTTTTTGTAGCGAGAACTCCTCAACAAAATGGCTTGGCAGAGAGAATGAATAGAAAAATTTAGCAAATGGCTCATTCTATGATAGATGAGTCTAGAACTCCCGACACCTTCTGGGGTGAAACTGCACATACCACAACAAATATTCTCAACAAAGCCCATGTTTGTGTGAATAGTGATAAAACTCCTCATGAACTCCGTTATGGTAAGCCTCCCACTATGAAGCATTTTATAGTTTTTGGAAGAAAATGTTTCATAAAAATTAATGACGAAAAACTTGGTAATTTTGAAGCTAGAGGAGATGAAGGAATACTTCTTGGTTACTCTTCTAGAAGTAAAGGATACAAATTATACAATAAGATACTTCGAATTTTTTTTGAATGTATTGATGTTGTGATTGATGAAGCATGCACAACTCCCAAAAGGGTAACAACAACAAAAAATGATGATGATGATGAATGCTTTCCCAAATCAAATCACAATTATTAAGAAGAAGAAATTATTGAAGCATCACAAGAAGACACATCAGATAAAGAAAAGGCTCCATCCAGGTATGTTGAAAAGAATCATCTAGAAACTCAGATTCTAAGAGAAAAGGAATTTGGGATACAAACAAGAAGAACCCTTGTAGGATCTCCTAGTTATCTAGCTTTATTATCCACCATTGAACCGCAAAAGATAAATCAAGCTAGTGAAGATGCATGTTAGGTTAAATCCATGGATGAAGAACTTGATCAAATTGAAAAGAATAATACTTGGGAATTGGTTCCAAGGCCTTATGATAAAAATGTTATTCGGAAAAAATGGATATTCAAAAATAAGTTCAATGAAAATGGAGAAGTAATTAGAAACAAAGCTATACTTGTAAAGTTTATGCTCAAAAAGAAGGTATATACTTTGAAGAAACATTTGCGCCAGTAGCTAGACTTGAATCCATAAGATCATTTCTTGCATCTTTCAAGTTTTCAAGTTTTCAAATTTTATCAAATCGATGTAAAATATGCTTTCCTTAATGGAGATAAGAAAAAGAAGCATATATAGAACAACCAAAAGGATTCATTTTTGGGAATGAGGAAAAGCTTGTATGAAAACTCAAAAAGAATTTATATGGGCTAAAATAAGCTCCGCAGGAATGGTATTATCATCTTGAAAAGAATATTCAATAACAAGGCTTCAGAAAAGTATCTGTAGATAGTGACCTATACTGAAAAATCGAGGATGATGAACTATTAATTATTATTTTTTATTTTTATGACATCATTTTTGGGAGTAAAGAAGAATTTATTAGTCGAAAATTTGCTTATGTTATGAAGCAAGAATTTGAAATGTCTTTACTTTGGGAGCTAACATATTTTCTTGGTTTACAAGTGCAACGAGAAAATGATGGCATCTTTCTCTCACAAAAAAAATATTTTAAGAAAATCCTAAAGAAGTATGGGATGGAAGAATGCAAACCTGTATGTAGTCCAATTATGAGAGGATGTAACCTCAGTTCTCGTGATGACTCTCCCACTGTAAATCAACCAGAAAACCTATCTATGATTGGAAGTATTATTTATCTAAAAGGTGCTAGACCAGATATCATGCATGCAGTTGGGATTGTTGGACATTTCCAAGCCAATCCAATGGAATCACATCTTCCGGAAGTAAAGAGAATACTCAAATATATCCAAGGAACTCAAGAATTTGTTCTATAGTATCCTAAAAATTTCGATCTTACTCTTCATGCTTACACAGATGTGGGCAGGGCAGGAAACATTGATGACTGGAAAAGAACTAGTGGAGGTGCATTCTACATGGGGCCTCGACTGGTATCTTGGTTCAACAAGAAACAAAGCTCCATTGCTTTATCTATAACAAAAGTAGAATATGTAGTTGTTGTATCTATTGGACACAAATTCTTTGGATGATGCAAACATTACAAGATATTCAAATCAAATTCTCTCCACCCATTTCCATCCTATGTGATAATACAAGTGCTATTAGTATTTCGAAAAATCCTATTATGCACTCCAAAACCAAGCAAATTCCGATTAACTATCACTTTCTATGAGAACAGGTGCTTGAGAAAAAGGTTAAGTTGGAGTATGTTCCCTCCAAAGAACAAGTTGCTGATACATTAGCTAAACCTCTTCCTAGAAAAGAATTTGAATATATCAAACAGAAACTGGGAGTTTTCTCTGCCTCATTGTGTTGATTAAACTAATCTTCTCAGTCTACAGATGAAATTTTAGAATTTTTATTTTGGTACACAGATTTCTTGAAGCATAGTCATTTATATATGTGAGTCTCTTTGCAGATAGTCATGTATGGATTTCTTTGACATGAAATCAGTGGGTCTGACTCCAGAACAAACTCAATCATGCTGCTAATAGTCATGATTTTAGTCTACTGATCAAGTGTTGATGAGTACAGTTTGCGGATATGTTTTTTAGTTATGTTTTCCACTTTGATATTTATCTACTTGATGAAGATGCTCTGATGAATGAGTTGTTGAAAATATTCAAGTATCACAGGTTCATGGGGAGCATTAGCCTTGCATATTATAATGCATTGTTGGCATTATGTGTTTCATGGTTGCTGAATTTTGTTCGATGATCTCTCTCTTTTGAGGATCTTTGGTCTTGGTTATAAAATTCATATCTGTAAATTGATGTATTAATAGTCATATTCAGTCACACATGGAATTTTGATCCAAATGGAAAGTGGCCTACACCCATGGTATTCATCCACCCATGGTATTTATCCACCCATGGTATTGTAAGTGACATCTGTCCATGGTATTCATTCACCCATGGTATGTATCCACCCATGATATTCATCCACACATGGAATTTACCAATGGTATTGTAAATGTAATCCACCCATGGTATTCATCACCCATGGTATTTATCCACCCATGGTATTGTAAGTTACATATGTCAATGGTATTCATTCACCCATGATATTTACCCACCCATGGTATTTACCCACACATGGAATTTACCTATGGTATTGTAACTAAAAAAATTTATAAGTAAGAAGTCGCATCTTGTAAAAGGACATATTCTCCACCGCAATGTAGCTTCTATAATTATTCTCTATTTTAATAAAAAACAAATTGTGGTTTTATTTACTGTGTGTTCTCTCATTTTGTTTCCGTTTCAATTTTTCAGATCTTGGGGGTCTCCCCCCAAGATTCGGATCAACGGTATCAGAGCTAGGTTATGAATCCATATGAATGAGTGTTTGAAGAATATTTCAGTTTAAACATTTTTCAACCATCTTTAGCAAAATCCATGCAAGTTCCACGACCTCCATGGAGCACTTTCTTGGGCAAAGCGGGAATAATTTTGTATTCTTCATTTTTTTGTAGGAATTTTTTGGGTGGCGAATTTATAGACAATATATGAAAAATTGGTACACAATTTTAAAAAAAAATAATAGCATATTTTTATTCCTTGTGAAAAAATATCCAATTTCAAAAAAAAAAATCAGTTCAATCGCAGTCTTGATGAGGAAGATATCGCTTATTTAAATCAGCAGTGTTGCAGAAATGTTTCTGACGACAATTCGTGGATGACAGCTCTTCTGTCATTTTTTGCAGTTTTTAGTGAAAATTTTAAGAGAATTTATTATATATTTGGGCTCCCCTTGGAAAATCACCCGATTTCAAAAAAACAAATCGGTCGAATCGGATTCCGGACAAGGGAGTTATCGTTGATTTAAGATTAGTTATTTTTTCAGAAATTTTGTGACGGCGGGATAGTTGCAATGCGAAACTATGTTTCCAAAGTCTCCAGCTAGCAATTTCAAACACACAAGATGATGCATAATTATCATTCTGTTTCCAAAAATAGGTTGTAATAAATATTCTGAGTTATATTGATCGAGTTATGTCCATCTTAAATCTATAGCAGCATTCAAAGTGGGTTCCCTTTGGAGATGTGCCCTCCCACACCACTTTAGTAGGCGTCCGTTTCACATTCATCAGTTTTAGTATAGCGGCATTTAGCTTGGGTTCTTTGGAGACATGCCCTCCCACCTCAACCTATGTAGGCAATTGCTACTTCATCAACAGTGAACATCATGGTTATGGGTCAACCACACAGAATCCTTGTCATTGAAGTCCATTTGTTAGGTCGCACATTAATAGTATCATAGTTGGTCACGAGCATTACAGGGTATCTCTATCCTCGAATCTTCGTTTGTCATGGTTATGGGTTATCCACAAACACACACTTCATCGAAGTCCATTTTCTAGGTCGCACACTGTTATCATCATAGTTGGCCACAAGCATTACAAGGTATCTCTATCCTTAGATCTTCATTTTTCATGGTTATGGGTCATCCACAAACCCACACTTCATCAAAGTCCATTTCCTAGGCCACACACTATCAGTATCATAGTTGGTCACAAGTATTACAGGGTATCTCTATCGTCGGATCTTCGTTCATCAGGGTTATGGGTTAACCACACAAAAACCTTATCTTAAGTGGCTCTTATTATTCAACAAAGGATCCTTAGGAGGGAACTTTACACAATGAGGACCATTGCCACTTAAGGAGGGAGGAATGATCCAAATGGAAAGTGGCCAATACCCATGGTATTCATTCACTCATGGTATGTCTCTATCCATGTATTCATCCACACATGGAATATACCCATGGTATTGCAAATAGAATCTACCCATGGTATTTATCCACCCATGGTATTGTATGTGACATCTTCCCATGGTGTTCATTCACCCATGGCATTTACCCACCCATGGAATTTACCTATGGTATTGTAACTAAAACATACTATAAGTAACAAGCCGCATATTGTAAAAGGACATATTGTCCACCACAATGTAGATTCTACAATTATTATCTGTTTTAATAAAAAAAATCTTTGTGGTTTTATTTAATGTGTGTTCTCTCATTTTCTTGGAATTTCAAATTTTTAGATCTTGGGGGCCTCCCCCTAAGATCCAGATCAACTTTGAAGTCATCCCACTTTGTTGGGTGGTTGTGTCAAATATGTAATCCCACTTGGTTGGGTGATTGGCGTAAGTACGATTCCTTGGTGATAGGAAGGGTTATACTCAGTTGTGTTATAGAGTCATTGAAAATCTATCTAAATATTCATCATGTGGTCAAGGGAAGCATGGTTAGTATAGTGCAAAATAGATCTTCAAGGAAAGAGAAACCTTGCTTCAGCATTGGTCTGCCCTTTTCCTTTGATGTCAAAGGGAGTGTGTATCTTGGTGTTTGAATAATGCTTATGTTGATGTGTCTAACAAGTATCTACAGGTTGTGGTGATCAAACACCAACATGGTTGCGATCAAGTCCAAATGAGGATATTGTTGGCATTATGATGCATGTGTTGTCCTTGATGGCAACCCACTTGTAAAAGAACAAGTATATGGTAACTGGACGAGTTCACAGATCAGTTCAAAGGTGACAAAGTGATGGAACAGAATGATAAAATTTTGGGACAAAAGTTTGCACATCAAAATGAGAAGATGGAAAAGGATAAATATTTGAAGATCTAGACATGTGTTCGTCAAGAGAAAGTGACGTATACACGTAGGTACAAAGAAGAAAAGTCGCGTATGTGTTGGCACACTAATTCAATAATACTAGGGGTCTTTACCATGGTATTAGCTTGCAATATTGAGTGCAGTAATAGTTAAATTTTGATCTTGTCCAAGAATACCATCGACACTTGTATGGTTTTGGCTCATGGCATTGGTCAAGGATCTAACTATATAAGGAGGAGAAGATCAAAGTGCAAACGTGTGCATGTGAATGGGTTTTTGATGAACACTTCAATATGAAGTATATTTTCATTGTATGGAATAGAATTAACATATAGATCTGAAATAGTTATGCCCCAATGAATACAATGATGGATTAGGATCATGAGACCTAAAATAAGTTCCAATGTTTGATATGCTAGCAGATTGACTAGATCTAAGTTTTGATGCATGTTTTATCTCTGAATATTATGATCTGGGTTTTTATGAAGTTCTTAAGAGCTGCACAATTTTAGGGTAAAAAGTTGCAGATCTATACGTAGTTTGGTCGCAGTGAAGTCGCATATGCACGTAGGTTATATTCAGAAAAGTTTCATATATAAAGGAAGTGTTCCTATTTATAAAATACTAATCAATCAGATTTGTGTTGTTGTATCATTGTTGTATGTCGATGATGTCTTCATGTATGGATTAAATGATAATATCTGAAGAAAATCTGATTTAATGATAAAGTTGAATTTGGCTACATGTTGATTGGTTGAAAAGATGATTAATGTTGCTAACTGAATAAGGTTTTTGTAAACTGACAAAATGTTTTATAATATCTCTAGTCAATTCTATGACTAAGTCAGAATTCCAAAGATTGGTATATTGAGATATATATGCAGGTTGCGCCACAAAAATGCATGTATACATGCGATTTTCCATAGAAAAAGTAGCGTATGTATTTTGGCATAAAAATGGTTAGGGTTGAAGTTTATTTTGTGTAATGATACAATATTTTGTGTGCAGTTATGTGTTCTAGTTACAATGATCTCACTGTTCTATTTGAATTGGGTTAATGTTTACTTCAGTTGATCTACAAATTGCGATGTGTTAAATCAGTTGGATCTAGTGTGAAAATTTATGAAACGTGGTCTGCGGTGGTGCTGAGGGTCATAACCTTTAGTGAGGAAGTCGAAGCTTCCTGGCAGTAGTATATGGTGATAAGATCAGGGGGTTGTAGCTCCCTTCCAGTAGTGGCTGGTAAACGAGAGCAGGGGGTTGTAGCTACCCTCCACTGGTGGCTAGTAAACGATATCAGGGGGTTGTAGCTCCCTTCTAGTAGCAACTAGAGAATGAGTGAAGGTAGTAGCCTTCTACAGCTAGGTGCCTACTAGCTGGTATGAGTTTGTGCTAGTACAATATTGTAAGAAGTTTTCTATATAATAAATATTGAAGATAGATAAGATAATAGCGGTGGTTTTCTTCCACATTGGGTTTCCACCTTAAATTTCTGGTGTTCATGTTTGTTGAATATGTGTGATGATTTATTTTGTTCTTACTGCACATGTTTACTGCTTACTAAATGTCTATGAATCGTTAATGCACTGGTCTAAGTAAAGTTACTAAAGATTTATCTGAATTATAAGCTCGTTGGGCATACACTAGTTTCCTGAATGAAAGTCACATACATATGCTAGTTGACTTAAGTATAGTCCTGTATAGAATTCAGTAAAGAAAAGTAAAATTTTGTGTGAGTTTTTAACTATTGATTCACCCCCCCCCTCAGTATTTTTACCAACATGTACACCCACACCCGATGTACAATGCAACCCAATACATATACATATACAAAGTACAACACAATGAATACATATGTCACGATAACACGACTACACCATGCACATACATAGTACCACATGCCCACAACAACACATGTACAACATGCACACAATACCAGATGTATACTAGTATGATATGCATAACATATAAATAGTACCACTTGTACACACACTACCTGCACAACGTGTGAAAAACATTACATGTACACAACACCACCTCCACAATGTGTACACAAAGCAAAATGTACACTGCATCACCTGTACAATGTGTACACAATACCACATGTACACAAAACCACATGCATGACATGTACATGACACTATATGTACATAGCACCACATGCACGACATGTACATGACACTACCTTCACAAAGCACCACATGTACAACCTGTACATAGCACCATATGCACACAACACCATGTGTGCAATCGTGCACACAACACCAAATGCACATAGCACCATATGTACATCATGCACACAACATCATATGTACATAGCACTACATATTCAACATGTACATACCACCATACGTACACAAAACTGCATATCCAACATGTACATAGAACCACCTATACCTGGCACTTCATATGAAACATCATATATACAAAAGGCATAAAACATCATATGTACACAATACTACATATGAAACATTACAAATCACGATAGATACAATCACTGAATATACAACGTGAACAAGATATACACAATAATAGCACTTCACATCCATAGACCACATGTTTACCCCACAAGCAACTTTGCTTCTAGTGTCTTTCCACTATCCATGCTCATCCTAGCATGTCATAGTTCACACTACTTTCACTTCGTTGATGTACCCCTCAACATTACCTATCCATAACATAAACATAGGCATAGTAAAAGGATTTAATATCAATTAATTTCCACATGATACTGACCTAATGGATTTTTTAAAGTTACTCTTCCCACTTTATTCCTCATAAGACAAAGAACTTCTTCATCCCATTCACATGCATAATAAATCATTCCTCCACAAGAATGATCCTTGAAAACAATCATGATCTGATTAGACAACGACATACATACTCACATACATGTATACATATATAAACATCAACAAAATCATGATCACAATGCAATTGCTAGATATCATAAGGTCTAGGTTAAGAGAACTTCCTTATTTGTGAACAACATGCACAACATTGAGAACAACAGTTCCCAACATAGCCAAGGCTTTTAACACCTCATTTATTTTATCTTTTCTATTTCCTTTCTCATGTTTGTACTAGCACCATCCACTTACCAGAATGGACCTAACTAGTCCAACCGGCTGTCATACTCTTACCTTCTGTTGCACTTACTCATGCACCAATCTTCATCCAAGTCTTTCATTACCTGTTGGGTACCACAATGATCTGCCAGAGCTCCATCAATTTTCCTCTTTCCCAACTTATCGCCAAGACTCTAAAAGAAATGCAATAAAAATAAACAAACAAGAAGAAATTCATGAAAACCAAAATCAATATGACACCACAACAAAGTGGCAAGGCCTTGCACTGGACATAATAAAAACTGAAAATCCAGCACAAGAAAATCACAAAATATGAAACACACAAGGCTAGCAACAAACACCATGACTCAATCCCCATGGTTCCCAAGGAAAGCTCAACATGAGCCTTCTTTAATATTTCATAACAGTCTCTCTTGCCATGTAATCCTTGCATCATACTGCCATAAAAAAATAACTGTCGGTGCATAAATAAACATACAATATGCTATTTACCTTTCCTTATTGTGCCAAGCATGCTAACCTGTAACTGAACACACATGTTAGCCATATGTACCAAACATCAAGACAACATATCTATCTATTCAAAATCAAATTTTACCAAGAATAACAACCATGTCATAACCAATAATTAGCTCACACTCATCAGTCATAATACATAATGCTACAACTATCACCTAGTTACGCTCAAGTATGTACTGACTATCTTAGCACATATGTGTTAGCACAACCATCTTAAAGCATGATCATTCCTTCATGCAATATTATAGATACAAAATCATATCATGCAATTAATCAGACATTGAAACAACTTGCAAACATACCATACCAAATAGATCAACTAGATGACATAATCAAACACTCAAAACAGTCAAGCACCAAGTATACGACATAAGAAAACTCATACCTCAATGTATCTCAGGGGAGGATATCTTGTCTAAAAAATCAATCTATATTAGCATAATATAACTTCACAACACCTCAATTCAACATAAATAAGATCAAGATATCCATAAAAGTAACCAACTAACATGTTCACATCATAAACTCATATTCAATTTTCATTCATACATAACAATCACATATGCACAATCAACCTAACTTATTACAACACAATAGCACAAATATGTCAACTCATACTTGAATGTCATAACCCTAACCATTTTCATAGGCCCATCCTAATTAACATGATACATATACCATCAAGTTCTTAATGCAATAACCCTAATCAACAAGTCACTAGCATATAACAACAACAAGTTATATATCATGCTCATAAACAAAATATAACCTAATAATCAAGCTAATTATCATACAACAAGAAGAAGTTAACATATAACATGATCATCATCAACATATAAGTTATATAATCTAAAAGAACAATAGTAATGCATACCACCACAAGATGCTATCATTCATGACTATCTGACACATGTACATATAACCACACTAATAAACTAGCATTTATCATGTATGTAACCATAACATCAATAGAATGACAAGCATACACATAACCATAGTAATAAAATAATGACAAACATATAAATAACCCTAATGCTTACAGTGACCATGAATCACATACCTACATGCCAAGCATACAACTTGCATGACGATCTGCTCTTTCCTCGAGGTCCAATGTTGCAACTTCACTTTGATGATATACATCTCCTACTATATCTCATCCAACACATTAGCATCATAACATACCAATATCATCGTGATGGCCTAATTGCATACAATGAAATTATGCACAACAACCTCAACTAAACCAATGCAAACTTGACCATATGCACCCACTTGACATGTATAACCAATCATGAATGACCAATGCATGTTCAACATATAACCTCACACAAGGAAGAATACACAGATAACATGAAAATATCACCAATATGTGAGCTAGCATAAACAAGAAATGCATGTACAATATGTAGAAACATGTAAGCAAGCATGCACTGGAAATACATAAGCGAGAAAAACACACAATCAGTCATACATTCATGACACCATAGTGGTGACAACACCATAAGCACTTCCATTGTGACACCACTACCACCATGGTCAACACAACATGTATGCATCAACCACATACAAAATGGGTATGAAAACACATAAGAAATTGACATAAAAGAATGACCAACACAACACCCATCCAGTCCACAGGTTGAATGATACTCTGATACAAGTCTGTGGTATCATATATCACACAAGGAGAAAAAATACCAAACACCACCAACATGCATACACAACAAGCACATATAACATAAGCATGAGGAACATATATGTAATTGACATGTATGCACAACAAAGACACACATCCCAAGGGGAGCGCAACTTAGGCTCTGATACCACTTTGTAACGCCCTCTTCCCTCATCTACCCAAGTAAAGGACCAACCAAGGTAAACATGTGATGAGAGTTTACTAATATGATATTCAGCCTCCTACATGACCTTAAGGAAGTGGAACTGATGGAAACACAAAAAACACACCTTATATTGCATCACTGACATCCCCAGGAGGTAACCCAACCTTCCAGGGCCCTGTTCCCTGAGGGGGATCTAATTTATAGCCCCTTTGAGGCTAAGCCATGGGAATTTAAGGGAAAGGGAGTGTCTCTAGGGTCTACAACCATGGGCTAGCCTTGGAAAAGTAGTGGTTCAGGCCCAAGAAATTAATATTCTTCCTGTAGCTTCGGGATTTGTGCCACATTTTCAGCCCTTGAGCCCAAGTCACTTCCCAAAAATTCTGGTAACTTTAGGAGAGGGTGAATAACATTAAAAAAAACTTATGGAAGCAATCAAATCAAGCATAACTCATCTGAACCCACCCAACCATGACAAGAATTTCATCAAACATGTCACAAACATAGCATTTAAATGTATAAACAATAGAAATAAACATAGGGATCTAACACTTATTTGAGAATCTCTAAGAAGCATTTCTCCCTCACATCTTAAGCTTCAATTCAATATATTTATCCATAGATACATTGTATATTCATTTATAGGAAAAAACATGGATAGAGCCATATACCATCACTGATAAAATAAAATCTTATAATCAACATAATAGCAATAGAAATACCATGGATATAACATCAATGAAATATAAATAATAACCAGTACATTTACATAAAAAATACCAAAGGAATGAGCTCGTCATTACTAAATCTAAAACCAACCGAAGATGTGACTTCCATGTTCCACCCAACCATAGAATGGCTGAGCCAAATCTACTTCACTCAATCACCCTCGTGCCATATTCCAAGCATGAATGTGGGGCTCATAACCAACTGAAAAAGAAGCAAACAAGCATGAATGCTACTAGAGTTCTCCTCCTACACCATGAGGAATTTGACTACCTCCTAGTCTCTCACACTTTAACATAACCCACAGTCCAATCCAGGGCTCACCAGGCCCTACACTGAGACCATCTCTCCAGGCTTTACTGTAAATCATATCAAAATACTACCAGACCCAACAGAGAGAAATACACCTCTTGGCTTTACCGTATATCATTCCATTCATCGGAAAAGATTACTACACCCACCGAGGCACACAATATGGATTTACTGCAACCCACAGTCTGGCTCAAGTGTTACTAGGCTAGTGGATTTACCATGATACACAGTCTGGTTCAGGGACCACTAGACCATGTGTTTTTCATTTCAGATATCCACCCCATTCAGCTTTGAATCCAATCTTCCCATCCAGCTCAAACAAAGTATGAGAACCCATCTCGTCAAATTTATACATAAATGGAAAAGTTAGGCTGAAAATAATGTCACACTAGGAAAAACCCATCCCAATACAACAAAGAACCACATGCAATACCATGCATACCAAATATAGCAAGGAAAATACACATACAAACCAATACCTACCAAGAGTCCCATTGTAGCTGCTTGATTCTAGATCCTCATTGCTTGCTTACTCCTTTTCCTACTTTCCTTCTTTTCTTGCTCAAATGACAAAGTGCTCCAAAAAAATCTGTCTGAGAGAGAGAGAGAGAGAGAGTAATGAGAAATCCAAATTTGAACTAACGAAGCCTTCCCTACTAATCCTTAGAATCCTTCTTATAGAAGAGGCCTCTATTTTCTTCATTTCCCATTATTTTCCTTAAATTTCCTCCTCACATGGAACCTATGACCTTTTACCTTCCTTTTCTCCTAATTTCTATTATTCTCATAAATAAAATGCCAATTAATGCCTCATCCCTTTCCAAAGCCTTTCCCTTCACCTTTTCCAATTTCCTTAGCCATAATAACTGAAATGAACACCCACTACAATGTTTTTCGCAGCATTAATATTATAATACGTGTCCCATCACCATGGTCTTATGTATATTTTTATGTTTATATTCACCAGGGCTGATAGAACTCTGTAACACCCTCTTCCCACATCTACCCAAGTAACCGACCAACTAGGGTAAATATGTGAAAAAAGGCTACTAATATCAGATTCAACCTCCTAGATGACCTTAAGGAAGTGGAACTGATAGAAACACCAAAAACACACCTTACACTAAATCATTGACATGCCCAGGAGGTAACCCAACCTTCCAGGGCCCTTTTCCCTGAGGAGGAACTGACTTTTAGCCCGTTTTAGGCTGAGTAGCAGGCATATAAGGGCAAGGTAATGGCTCTAGGGTCTAGAGCCATGGGCTAGCCTTGGAAAGGTAGTAGCTCAGATCCAAACAATTAATTTTCTGCTTGTAGCTTCGGGATTTGTGCCACATTTTTATCCCCTGAGCCTAGCTCACTGCGCAAAACTTCCTATAACTTTAGGAGAGGCTAAATAACATTAAGAAAAACATATGAAATCAATCACATCAACCAGAACTCATCTAACACCACCCAACCATGACAAGAATTTCGCCAAACATGTCACAAACATAGCATCTACATGTATAAACAATAGAAAGAGACATAGGGATCTAACACTTATCTAGGAATCGCTAAGCAACATTTCTCCCTCACATCTTAAGCTACAATACAATCTATTTTACCATATATACATTGTATATTCATTTACAAAAAAAAAAACATGGATATAACCATTTACCATCATTGATAAAATAAAAATTTATAACCAACATAATAGAAATAGAAATACCATGGATAAAACATCAATGAAATCTAAATAATAACCAGTACATTTGGATACCAAATACCAAAGGAATAAGCTCTTCATTACTGAATGTAAAACCAATCGGAGATGGGACTTCTACAATCCACCCAACCATAGATTGGTTGAGCGAAATCTAATTCAGCCAATCACCCTCATGCCATATTCCAAGCATGAATGTGGGACTCATAACCAAATGAAAAATAACTAAACAAGCATGAGTGCTACTAGGGTTCTCTACCTACATCATGAGAAATTTGAGTGCCTCCTAGTGACTAAGGCTTTACTGTAACCCATAGTCCAATCCAGGGGTCACTAGGCCCTGCACTGAAACCATCTCTCCAGGATTTACCTTACATCCCATCCTGAGACTACTAGGGGCAACAGAGAGAATTCCACCTCTTGGATTTATCATATCTCCTTCCATTCACCTACAAGGATTCCTAGGCCCACCGAGGCACACAATCTAGATTTACTGCAACCCACAGTCTGGCTCAGAGTTACTAGGCCAGTAGATTTACCATGATCTACATCCTGGTTCAGGGACCACTGGGCCACATGTTTTTCATTTTCGAGATCCACCCCACTCAGCTTTGAATCCAATATGGCTATCTAGCTCAACCGAATTATGAGAACCCATCTCATCAAAGCTATAGAGAAGTGACAAGGCTAGGCTCAAAACACTGTCATGCCTAGAAAAACCCATTTCAAGACAACAAAGAACCACATGAAATACCATGCATTCCAAATCTAGCAAGGAAAATACACATGCAAGCTGATACCTACCAAGAATCCTATTGCAACTTCTTGAGTTCTACTCCTTGCTTGCTTCCTCCTTTTCCTGCTTTCTTTCCTTTCTTGCTCAAAAGCCAAAGTGCTCCAAAAAAATCTAGGTGTCCAAGAGTGAGAGAGAGAGAGAGAGAGAGAGAGAGAGAGAGAGAGAGAGAGAGAGAGAGAGAGAGAATAATGAGAAACCCATAACTAAACTTACCAAGACATGCTCACTCATCCTCATAAGCCTTTTTATAGAAAAGGCCTCTATTTTCTTCATTTTCCGTTATTTTCCTTCAATTTCCTCCTCACATGCAATCTGTGACCTTTTACCTTCCTCTTCTCCTAATTCCCATTATTTTCATAAATAAAATGCCATGTCATTCCTCATGCCTTTCTAAATCCTTTTCCTTTTCCAATTTCCTTAGCCATAATAATCGAAATGAACACCCAATAGGATGTTTTTCCCACCATTCAACTTGGAATATGTGTCCCATCACCATGGTATTATATATATATTGACATGTATTTTTACTAGGACTGCTGCCACTCTGTAACACCCTCTTCTGACATCTACCCAAGTGACCAACCAACTAGGCTAAACATGTGATGAGAGGATACTAGTATGAGATTCAACCTCCTAGATGACCTAAAGGAAGTGGAACCAACAAAACACCAAAAACACACCTTACACTGCATCATTGACTTCCCCAGGAGGTAACCCAACCTTCTAGGGCCCTGTTCCTTAAAGGGGGACTAATTTTTAGGACCTTTGAGGCTGATTTGTGGGCATATAAGGGTAAGGGAGCAGCTCTAGGGTCTAGAGCCACGGGCTAGCCTTGGCAAGGTAGTGGCTCAGGCCCAAACAAAAAAGTTTCCTACTATAGCTCCAAGTTTTATGCCACATTTTCAGCCCCTCAATCGAAGTCACTGCACAGAACTTATTGTAACTTTGGGAGAGGGTAAATAATATTAAAAAAAACATATGGAAGAAATCACATCAACCAGAACTCATCTGACCCCACCCAGCCATGATAGGTATTTCATCAAACATGTCACAAACATAACATCTAAAAGTATAAACAACAAAAATAAACATATGGGTCTAACACTTATCTGAGAATCTCTAAGAAGCATTGCTTCATCACATCTTAAGATGCAATACAATATATTTGACCATAGATACATTATATATTCATTTATAGGGAAAAACATGGATAGAGCCATATATCGTCACTGATAAAATATGAGCTTATAACCAACATAATAACAACAGAAATACCATGGATATAACATCAATGAAATATAAATAATAAAAAGTACATTTGCATACCAAATACCAAAGGAATGAGATTTTCATTACTGAATGTAAAACCAACCAGAGATGATGCTTCCATGTTCCACCCGACCATAGATTTCCTGAGCCAAATCTACTTCAGCCAATCACCCTCGTGCCATATTCCAAGCATGAATGTTGGACTCATAACAAACCTAAAAATAACCAAACAAGCATGAATGCTACTAGAGTTCTTCGCCAACACCGTGAGGAATTTGAGTGCCTCCTAGCCTCTCAGGTTTTATTGTAACCCACAGTCCAATCCAGGGGTCACTAGGTCATACACCAATACCATCTCTCCAGGAATTACCATACATCCCATCCCAATACTACTAGGCCTAATGGAGATAAATCCACCTCTTGGCTTTACTGTATATCATGCCATTCACTGGCAAGGATTCCTAGGTCCACTGAGGCACATAATCTGGCTTTACCGCAACCCACAATCTGGCTCATGGGTTAGTAAGCTAGTGGATTTAAGGTGATCCACATTCTGGTTCACAAACCACTAGGCCATGTATTTTTCATTTCGTATATCCACCTGGCTCAACTTCGAATCCAATTCGCCCACCCAGCTCAACCAAAGTATGAGAACCCATCTCTTCAAATTTATACGGAAATGGAAAGACTAGGCTAAAACACTGTCACACCTCGCAAAACCCATGCCATGATAGCAAAGAACCACATGCAATACCATGCATGTCAAATATTGCAAGGAAAATACACATGTAAACCGATACCTACCAAGAATATTATTGTAGCTGCTTGATTCCTACTCCTCCTTGCTTGCTTCCTCGTTTTCCTGCTTTCCGTCCTTTCTTTCTCAAATCCAAAACTAAACTAATCAATTCTTTCCCACTGATCCTCAGAAGCATTTTCATAGAAGAGGCATCTATTTTCTTCATTTTCCATTATTTTCCTTCAATTTCCTCCTCACATGCAACCTGTGACCTTTTACCATCCTTTTCTCCTAATTTCCATTATTTTTATAAATAAAATGCCAATTAATGCGTCATGTCTTACCAAAGCCTTTTCCTATGACTTTTCCAATTTCCTTATCCATAATAGCTGAAATGAACACCCACTAGGATGTTTTATCCACCATTCAACTTGGAATACGTTTCCCGTCAACGTGGTCTTATATATATTTTTACATGTATTTTTACTAGGGATGTTACACATCCATTTCCCCCACACCATTTCCCCCACCCCATAGGTTAATTTTGCATATACAAATTGTTACAAGTTGAAGATATCCATGGATGGAAAAATTATGCATGTGTATTGTGATTAAAATGTTGATAAAGTTGTAATAAATTTTCTCCATTAATGATCACACTCATTTTTTAATTAATAATAGAATATACATTACATACCTCAACATTGTTTGAATACTTAAGATCAAAAAAATTTGAATATGTAATGTCCTCTTAAAGCTTCCTTAGGTATATTTCAAGGTTAATTTAGGTCACCCATTAGTTTATTGAAATTTCAATACATAGTTCATTGTTCAATTAAGTATTACCATCCATTATATATAAATTAGGTGGGGGGTGGAGTCTAAGGAAATATTACCATTTCGATCCATAAGAATAATTTCCAATTCTTAATAAAAAATTAGTATCCAAATAGGGAGTGGTGTTTGCTGAAAAAAAATGTACCAGGAATGAGTGAAGTAATAATTATGAAGTGTGATAAGCTTAATGTTCAAGGGATGACATGACCAGCCCACAAGGACCCATCTTAAAGTCATTTTGAATGCACCAAGACTCGATTCAAACTCATTTAATTTTTTAACTGTGTTGGATATGCTCAAGCTCTTAAAGCACAAGAAAACGCAAAGGTATGCTAGTTGGTGAAGCCATGGTAGGAATGAAAGGAAAAGTTTATAAATCCCTTGGAAATATTATAAATCCTAATCAATGTTACAATTGAAAAAAATAAAATAAAATAAAACTTATTAGAAAAGGAAAGATAATATTTAATTTATTTGAAAATTAAAATTATAACATGTTACATTTATTGAGGAAAGATAATATTTAATTGAGTTGAAAATAAAATTGTAACTTGTTACATATATATATTAGTTAGTGTAATATTTTCTAAAAGTTCAAGATATTCTTATATATAAAAATTGTGTGAAAATAATAATTTTATAATTACATTGATAAATGTGTTTATTTTGGAATTGAGTTTTCAACATTTTAATTTAATTATCAATTATTATTAGGTGGATGGTGGGGATTTAACCTCCATGAAATATCCTAGAATATTTATAATAATATACGTTCTGATTTATCTCCAAAATAGTTATGCTCTTTGTTTTTTAATTGAATTTATTAATTAAAATAAATATCATATGAACAAGTGTCATATGAAGTGAGTTCTAGTTTTTTGGGTATGTGATATTGATAAGCTATGATATTGGTCCATGATATTGTAACAAATTTTATTTACATTTTAAGAGTCTCCATGGGAAAGTAGGCATAGTTAAGAATTTTGTTACTTATTTAGTTAATATACTATTTTTTTTTTTAATTTAAAATAATAATAATTTAAAATAAAGTTGAATTTAGTCATTCTTTAAGATATATTTTTAAAATTTTAATAACATATATTTTTCTCATATAAAATTTATATGTTATTGTAAAACAATAATGATAAAAATTTATATTTTAACCTAGTAATAATAAATAATGTATTAAAAAGATATAATATTATTTGATATTCTAATTATTATTTAATCATTCCATTATAATAATATTAAGAGGGTGGTCGAACAAAGAGTAAATCCTAAAAAAGAAGCTCTCTAATCAGAGCTCTACAACCTAGGATTTGTCAGATCTACGTCAAAATTCTGTAGAGTTCACATTGGTTACCTTCAGTTGGCAGGTCAGGCCAAGGAATATCCTCTCTCGCATATTTTTTTGTTTTATATCCCACGAGAGGTGGTGGTACCATGGGTGGCCCCTCACAGGGTGGGGGGGTCTCCCTCTTTTCGCGATACAGTGAATTGCACAACTTCTTCCTAGTTGAGCCAAGCAAGATCCAGAGCCAATGCAACAATGACCACATAGACCCGCATAATGGGGGCACAATGGTAGGCACATGGTCGCAAGTGCTACCTTCCAAAAGCAAAAAAAAACTAAGTTTGTGATTCCAAACAACCATTTGGATAAATATCATTACAACAAATATCATGCCCTGATCTGCAAATTATTAGGAATTTGGCCTTGAGAATATGACATTATTCAGTGGATATAGACCAAATGGTCCCCTTGGGGGAAGATCGAGCTTCCTCAAAGCCAAGGGCTCTTTACCGTAATATTTTCAGATCTGGAAGATAGGAAGCACATTTTTAAGAATGGACCATACTTCATGAACAATGCTAGGCTCTTTATTCGTAACTGGGAAGGATGCTACAACTCGGAAAAAGAAGAATTCCAGGAAGCTCCAGTTTGGATCTGGTTGTTCTCGCTCCTAGAAGATTTTTGGGAACCTGATATCGTGGAAGGGATAGAGAATGCAATTGGAAAATTTGTGAAAGTCTTGGAGATAACCAAATGAAGACTACATGGAGCATATGCTTGCATATTTGTTCACATGAATATTTCTCAACCCCTTCCAGAATTAATACATCTGGTTTACCATGACTCCATACAGACCCAACCATTGGATTATGAGAATTTATGCTTTAAATTTGCCTGCTTCCATGAACATGGCCACCTATTACGTGATTTTCCTCTCACTATGTAGCCCACTAGAGAGATGAATAAGGCTTCCAGCAAATAGGAGGCAGGAAAAATTGTCAGCCTAAGAATCAACCTATGACCACTAATGCTTGTCCAAATTTGTCGCCTCTGAGATCTGGATCGATCCCCCAACCACCAGAGAAACCCCTTTCCATAGGGGAGGAAAATCCTTTTACTATTCTAGAGACATTAGATCCAATGGAAGTTGATCTGGAAATAACACCACAACTACCTCTACAAGCCATGGAAGTGGGAAAAAAACTCGTCCGACAGATTGATAAAGCTACACACAAGAGGAAATCACTAGAATCAATATAAGAAGATTCAAAACTTAAAGATATCATCATCCAAAAAAGAAAGAAATGTACTAAAATTCAAGGAAAATAATAACATACTCAGGTCAAAGGAACATAAAATGTTGGAAATTTTTTGGGTATGGCTCAAATTAGATATCAAGGATATCCTTGTAAATCAGCTTAACCATTTTCTAAATATTTTCAGCCAATGGAGTGTGTGCCTAGGGAAACAGGGGGGTGATCCCACACCTTCAGGTTTGATCAAAGAAGGAGGCATTATGGCCATCACACTTCCATATCAACCTGCCCATGAAAAATGGAAAAAAGGAAGAAAATTGACAAAGGAAGCCATCAGGGAAGTGGGTGAAATTCTGCTTAACTCTGGTCAAATGGGGAAATTAATGGACTAATGTCCCCACTTCCAGTGAAAATAGTCTCATGTAATTTTCAGGGCTTAAAAAACACAAATAAACTCCTTTCTTTGAAAGAAAAAAATTATCAAAGTTAAACTAGATATTGTGTTATTACAGGAGACCAAAATGACATCATACAAAATCATGGAGGCAAGCTAGTTTTGTTTGCGTAATGATGAATAAATGATGATTGTCACAATTAGAATGGAAGAAGGGATAATGGTGCTCTGGGATCCCAATCAATTAATATTTGAGGATTGGATAGGCATGTATTATACTCTCTCAAGAACCTTTAGGCTTACTATATTTGAGTCATAGATGGACCTAACGGTAGTATATGGGACATCTACCCCTCAAGACAAAGACCATTTTCTCAAATAAATCACTTTGCAACAACTAAGTTTTTCCATTTTTTCTTGGATCATTGGGGGAGACTTCAATATGATCCATCATCTGGATGAAAATCCTAGCAGGGTTGGATGCCTAGACCCATGCTCTTGGGATTTCAATGACTTCATAGGAACTTCATCTGGCATATGTAGCTACTAAGACATGACTACATACTTGGAATAAGATGAGAGGAGGACAACAACAAGTGGCATGTCGTCTGGACCCGTTTCTAATATTTGAAGATCTGATCTTAAAACATCCTCTTCTAGAAGCCTCCATACTTCCCTCTCTAGGCTTAAATCACTAGCCTATCTACCTGAATATGACTACTGAATCACCCCCCAAAAATTGACCATTCCTCTTCGAAATATTTTAGCATCAAAATCCTAGATTTTGGGAAAATTAGAGGAATGGTGGAAACATTTAGAGGTGCCTGAAGGGTCATTCATGCAAACATTTTAGTGGAATCTTAAGTCTCTCAAAATTTGAATCAAAATATGGAATAGAGAAGAATTTAGGGACATATTTTTTGAGAAGAGACGACTTAAGGAAAAATTGGCAGAGATGCAAATGAAAATTGTTTGTAAAGGGTGGACAGAATAATTGGCTACTGAGGAGGGTCACCTTATAAATTAATTGGAAGAATGATGAAAACAAGAAGAGGCCTTATGGAAGTAGAGATATAGAATTCAATGGCTTCGTGAGGGAGAGAAAAATTCTAAAAAAAATTCACCGACCTATGATTTTCCATCAATAGCACAACCACATTACACCTCTCACCTCAGGGGATGGGACTCACTGTTGGGAAAATATGTTGCTACAAATTCACCAACATTTAATATCAATATGGGGCTCATACACTTCAAGACGCAAGCATAGGCAATGCAGGATTAGAGCATCTAGGCTAAATTAGCATCACTGAGTGCATAGTGAAATGCAAAAAAATAATAATTGATCTCTAGTATAAAATGGAAATCTGACTATTTAAGAAATAATTTGAAATAACATTCAAAGTGTTGGAATAATCTTGAATCTAATCTAACTATGCTTGCTAAATTGTCACACTACAACCAATCACTCTTGCAAACATGGAAATATAACCTGACTACTTGAGAAATGATTTAAAAGATCATTCAAAGCATTTAATAATTCTTGCTAAGTCATCAAAGTTAACAACACTTGCAACTGAATAAAATTCTCATCTAATGTTAGAAAGTAATCAATCTTGCAAGGAAATGTAAAGTAATCTAGTGCAGAAAAAAATTAATCATGTTGGCATTGGAATAACCACACTTGCAATGAAATAAACCTAATATAATACAGAAAAATAACCATGCTTAATATAATGTGAGAAAGTCATCACACTTGCAATAAAGGAATTCTAATCTAGTACAGAAAATAACCACACTTGATCTAATGCGAGGAAGGAGTCACACTTGCAATAAACGAATGTTGATCTAGTACAGAAAGGGAAAAATCACTAATTCCATTCTACGAAATTGTAAAGCATAATAGAAACTATTCCAAGATAACCCAGTCTATGATTCAATTCTGGATGGACACAACTAAACAAAGGTAATGCATTCAAGACTGAAAAGTAATGAAATTCATTCCTACAACACACATAACAATACTCTGCCTCTAAGTATAGAAAGAGTAATGTGGAAACGAAATGCTGTTAATTCCATCTAGTAATCAGGTGAGGTACTGAATGGATAAATCTACACTAAACGAGATCAGATCAAATATGTAAAGAAAACTAGACTTGGCAGTTGATCTGCCTTTCCAAATCATTTTATGAATCAAGCATAAACTGTAACCTATCTTACCATTTGACTAGCAATCATCTCATAAATGTATTGCTACAACATTCTTGGGAATGGAACAAAACATCAATCTTCACCTATTAGTATATATGTTATAATACTATTTATACTTAATACAAATGTGTTCAAGATTATTCTCAGAAGGCAATCAGAATGATCTTTTTACACACCATGATTTAATCTACAACATTGATATAGGCATCTAAACACAACAAAAAATGTAAACTGTGGATCTAGTTAAAAACAAGACTTGTTTTCGACTTGTGGTGGGCCTTGGCCACACTCTGGAGTAGGCCTAAGCTACTCCACACTTAAATAATCAAATGGAATCCATAATTAACAGAAATGAACATACACAAGCGGAGATATGTATTAATAAATCAAAACATTAAACATAGTTCAGAATTCATGAAAACAAGATAATCTCTACCATCCTTCTCTACTACCACCCACGTAAATTCAGAGCTTCATATTTTTACATGGCTTCTATTGAAAAAAAAGCATTGTTATTTAACGAAGAAAACATAATAGCAAACTAAAAGATGTTGTATCCAATTCTTGTAGAAAGGCTTTGAATAACCCATGGTTGCGCTCATTTTGATCAACGCATGAATGGACGAACCACTTCTATGCTTAACACAAAGGTGTTTAGCAAAATTCATTCAAAACCAACAGGACTTGTCCCATTCAGCTCATTCACGTTCAGCATGATTATGTACTTAACCTATGCTGGAATATTCCCATGATCATAACTTCCTCATAAAGACAATTTTTTCCAAACGGTTTCTGGGTTACTTGAAGGAGGGTGCTCTGAACAAAACTCCTGTGTCAAAATTTCAAGATTATTCACCTTTTTTTCGCAAATTTTATATTTTCACCTTTAGAAATTTTATTTTGTACTCAACCTGACTTGAGGATAATTTCGACAATGAAACCCTGCAAAAAATGAACCTAGTAAAAATCGTCATTAGTAAAACATGACTAAATCACCTCTAATAATAGAAAATCTTATGAAAAATAATGATAATCAAC
>CM076577.1:658924432-659156595 GCA_034641835.2 Pinus albicaulis
ACAAATTCAGACAGTATATAATAGGCTATGAAACCTTTTTTCATAAATATCACTCTGCAATTAGATATTTAATGAATAAAACTATTACTAATGGCAGAGTTACAAGATGGTTATTAATCCTGCAAGAATTCAACATCACCATTCTAGACCGACCTGGAAAAAAAAACACAGTTGCTAATTTCTTGTCTAGAATTCAAAATATCAAAGATGACACTCCAGTTGAAGATAAATTTCCTGATGAATACCTTTTTGGAATAACTACTCAAACTCCTTAGTTTGCAGATATTGCTAATTACCTAGTCGTTACAGCAATTACTTATATTTAGCTTTAAGAGACATAAAACCATTCAATTATGTTACCTATTACTAATGAATTAAAGTAAAATAGGTCAGATCTCAACATTTAATATGAATTATAAAGATGAACAAATTTCATAGCGTCATGATGAACCTTATGGTGGAACTGTCGACAAGAAGACAAATTTACAAAATCCTTCATTTAGGATATTATCGCTATCCATTTTCATAGATTCGTTAATATGTCAAAGGTGTACAATTGCTAAAGGGTAGGGAAACTCGCTTCCTTAAACAGAGAAATTTACCAACCTCAATGCTCATCGAACCTTGAAACAATGATTTTTTGGACTATCAATCTCACCAAAGAGGGAAAGGCAACTGAGTTTGACTTAGATTCTGAATGAAGGTAAATGTTCAACCCATGTGGAGAGAATATGACTTTGACCGATAATTGATTCATCGATCGAACAAAGTGCTTATTACTATTTACGCCTTTATTGATTGTTAACTAAAGTATGCTTTAATGAAAAATGACATAAATCAGTAGCATAAATGAGTTAAATAACAACAATAGTCAGAGAGAAGAAGAGACAAAAAATTTGATGACGGAGTTCGTCCCTCCTGGACTACATCTCCGGGTCTGCTTTTAAGTGGGTGTCTGTTTTTATTAGGATTGATATTGAAGAATATTTACACTAAAATGGAATAGAATGACTATGCTCGCAGGCACTTCTGAACCCTGTAAATAGAAAGTACTCTTCCTCACCTTTTCGACGCCTGTCTCCATGCTCAATTCCAACCACCGACGGCTGAGTAATGCTGCAAACAAGATCGCCTCTAACCTTCTGAAACTACACTCCAAATACACTCTATGTCTTCAAAAAACAAAGATGATTTCCAAAGAAGAAATGTCATGTCTTTAATAAGCTGCATCGAACCTCCATTTACTCCAATTAGCAATTGGTTGAGAAAATTTGGTGATAAAGCTCTTGAATCCCTTCATTCATGAACCTGGGGATTAAGTTCCCAAATCCTTAGCGTTGAAATAAATTTGAGAACCCACTTTTAAACTTTGGATAGGCCTTAACCCTGACGGTTAGCCTCACCGAGCGGAAATGATAACCATTGCGTGTGATCAGGCGGGCGACCGCGATGTAACACCGGCGGTCGCGGTAGTTCCGGCTCGGTTCAACCTGCGGTCACATACCTGTCACATGGCATATTAACCCGACGATCTCTGTGCAGTTACAACTGGTGGACAACTCCCGCTGCTGTTTTCAACTCTGCTCACATGTTATTATATTTACGACACGGTCTAATAACTGCGCGTTTAAATTTTAACATTGTGGGTTTTATTATATGGTTTATTTGTAATGTTTTGTTTTAAAAAACTTACCACCCGAACAATAATTTTAAACCCATATTCCGAACCTTATAAAAGGTTTATACCATAGTTTTATAATATGGGTTTTTTTATATATATATTTTTGTGCTAGGACTTTAAAACCATAGGGTTTATAACATATGTCTTAGGAATAATTCTTAGGTCCTAACACTTAGATTTAGACTTAGGACTTAGCATTTTTAGGAATTTAGGTTTAATGCTTAGGGTTTGACATATGGTTTAGGACTTAGGCCATCACTTAGTTTTAGAGATAGGTTTATGATTAGGTCTTAGGTCATGTGTATAGGGTTTTAGCCTTAGGTATTAGGGTTTTAAATCTAGGTTAGCTTATTAAACCATAGACCTTTACATGATAATGTATTTCACCATAAATTTAACCCACATTACACCTTTTCATCACACATGACGACCATAACACTAAAAGACCTTTCACTAGCGAACTGAACCATGATCATTTTGAGGACGACATTGACGAAACTGGCGGATTTGGAAACTGAACTAGACATCGAATTGCTAGAGTTGACTTGGAACTTTCTATTGCACTGTAATGATCAAGATCCTCCTGGATCAATCCTCTCCACTTAAAAATATTTTGGACCACAAAAGCTTAATTTTAAACTGACAATAAGTGAGAATACAACTCTCTCACTTTCATCTTGACTTTGAGCTCGTTGACCTAAAACTGATGCTTATCATGGCGCAGTTTGAACCTCACTTGACTCAATGCTTGTCGTGGCACAAAATAATGTAAAGATTTATTATAAGTTTGATCCACATAAGTTAAAAATTTATCCCACATCTTAGGATGTATATTGTAGTTGCCTCGAAGAATATGTATCCCAGTCCTGTTCACCATTTCTGTCTATCCTTGAACCAAATCCATGTTGCCCCATGGTTGCAAAGGAACTAGAAGTGGTATGTGCAAACCAATCTTTCGATTGCATGGCTTGCTTGTCGAACACATTACACATCCCTTTATGTACTTCATAATTGTTTCACACATATGAGGCCAGTAAAAATATATTTGACTTTGTGTCGTAGTTTTTCTTACGCCTGCAATCCGAGAAAGATAAATTTCCCAAATAACCTGCAAATTTTTTATCTGAGCATTATGAGTTAGTGATTCAAAAGTATCTTTGAAATCATTATCAGTACTATATTGTTCTACATAAATTTCATAAACCAATGAAATTTTATGCAGTACTACTAAAGCATTCAAAGACAACATATCAACTACTTTACTTGTTACACCTTCCCTGCCTTTAATTACTAAGTGATTTTGCTGAAGAAATTCCATCCAACTGTAGTGAGATTGTTGCATCTTAGTATATGACTGAAAGTATTGAAGCAATTGATAATCTATGTGAATCACTATTTCCATTGCATAACCTTTAACATATGTTTTATCTTCATATGGTTTTTGATGATTTATCAATGTTGTGAAATGTTTTTGATTAATTGAATCAACTTTAAAATTGACATTTATTCCCCATGCCCTATTTTGCTTATGAGCCAAAATTATGGGTGAACTGCATGGAGTTAAATTGTGTCGCATTAATTCCATCCCTAAATTTTTTTTCTTTATTTCCTTTCACTCTACAACTGACTTGTGACACATTCCATTATTAGAGGCATCAAAAATCAACTGCATCTCATGTGATATTTTATTTTTATGAAGTAGATGTTTTGTTTCTTTAACTAGATCCTGAAATGAATCTACCTTTTTAACCAAATTACCTTCATACTGAATTTCACAACCTGAACGAGTATCAATAAGATCCTTATGTTGCTCTTTTATCGAAATGAGAATGTATCTCCTACTTGAACTTATTAAGCGCTTCATCTAATTAGCATTAATTAAATTCAAGTGATCTTTGTTTTTATGTGCCCGAACGATGTACTTAATCCCATCTTTCCTAAGATGATACACATGTTCTTTTCTATAAAATATTGCATCACAGTCATAGAGATAAGGGCTATGTAAGACAATTCCACAAATGTCTAACAGTATCACATCTAGCTCCACTTCATCGATATAGTTAGCTATGATTGCAAATTTTAACCGACACTGTTTGGTAACCTAAATTTGACTTTGTTCCTTTAACCACCCTAAAGGATATGGCTTTGGATGATTATGTGTTTTCAAACCCGATTATTTAACCAATGACTTAGAAATCAAATTTTCCTGTGATCCCGTATCGAACAATGTATCTATATTAGTATGCTTTGAAGTTACCCTTATATGAAATAACTCGGTTCTTTTATCTTCATTCTATTGTTTGACGTTTGAAGAAGCAGAAGTACTATCATTAGAAATTTTACCTGTTGTAACCATAGTAGTGATTTTACCTTCATCACCTGAATCAGATCCCAAGTCCAAGTCTTTTTGGACTACTGTGTCAGCCTTCTTTTCACCCTTCTTTGATTGAAACTTGTTCGGCTTCAGTTCTAGATGAAGTTTCCAACACCTAGCTTCATCATGGCCAATCCTTTATCAATGTGTACACGTAGGTATATCTTCTTCCTTTTGAGTTGTGGCAGCCTTCTTTCCCTTTGAATTGCCCTTCTTTTTGTTGTCTTCAGTTTCCATCTGCTTGGATGTATTTGGTGTAAACTTGAATGGTCTACCACCTGATTCAACATGAATTGCTTGAAGACGAACTTCATCAAAATCATTAGGATTTAAAATTAATAATGTATGCTGAAAATATGAGTGCAAATTGCCAATATATTTCAACAAAGTTTCTTTTGTGTCCAAAGAAATACCAAGTGCTAATGCCTTCTTTCTAAATTCCTATGTGAACTCTTGAACACTCTATCCCTTACCTTGTCGCAAGCGCTGCCAATCAATTACAGCTTGCTGTGTGTGACCCAATAGATAGAATTGTTTCTTTAGAGCTTTAATAAACCTAGCACATGAGGTGATAACTTTTCCCTTATGCTTTAAATCTATCTGTGTCCTACTCTCCCACCAGATCAAAGCAGTACCGCCCATTCTAAGAGTAGCTAATTGGATCTTTGTCTTATCATCAATAATATCTTGAATACGACAATATACTTCTAATTGTTTTACCCAATTATCTAGTTTCTCAGGGTTTATTTCTCCATCATAAACAGGTAATTCGAACTTAACATCAAGTTTCAAAAGTGGATTCTTGTGTTTCTTTTCTTTTTCTGATTCAGAACTAGAAGTAGAAGAGAAAGAAGAAGACGATGGAGATGACAGAGGAGAAGGAGATTAATCTACCTTGCCTTTACCCTTGTCCTTATTTGATTCCTTTGACGATGAGGCTGCATCCCTCATCTTCTTGTCTTCATATAATTCTACCAAAATTTGTTGCATGTTTAGAAACATTTGCTGGATTTGATTCTCATCCATGGATTTCTTTTCAGTAGCTTCAGGAGTATTAACGGTCTCAGTCCCTATCATCGTTGATTGATGATCGACTTTCCGCCTTCCGATCTATAGATCAAATTCCACAAGCTCTCCTTTTCCACGTTGCAATCCCAACCTGGTTAACATCCACTGACAAACAAACTACAAGCACAACCTGCTCCGATACCAAAATTGATCTGTAACTGATCGAATAATGTGCTTAAGCAGTTTGATTAGTTTGTCCTTTAGATTGACTGTTAACTGAAGTATGCTTTAATGAAAAATGGCATAAATCAGCAGCATAAATGAATTAAATAACAGAAATAATCAGAGATAAGAAGAGGCAAAAAATTTGATGACGGAGTTCATCCCTCCTGGACTACACTTCCAGGTCCGCTTTTAAGTGGGCGTCCGTTTTTATTAGGATTGATCTTGAAGAATATTTACACTGAAATGGAACAAGATTACTGTGCTCGCATGCACTTCTGAACCCTGTAAATAGAAAATACTCTTCCTCGTCTTTCTGACACCTGTCTCCGTGCTCAATTACGACCATTGAAGGCTGAGCAATGCTGCAAATAAGATCGCCTCTAACCTTCTGAAACTGCCCTCCAAATACACTCTATGTCTTCACAAAACAAATATTATTTCCAAAGAAGAAATTTCATGGCTTTAATAGGCTGCATCGAACCTCCATTTACTCCAATTAGCAATTGATTGAGAAATTTTGGTGATAAAGCTCTCGAATCCCTTCATTCATGAACCTAGGGATTAAGTTCCCAAATCCTTAGCGCTGAAATAAATTTGAAAAACCACTTTTAAACTTTGGATAGGCCTTAACCCTGACGGTTAGCCTCACCGAGCGGAAATGATAATAATTTCATGTGATTAGGCAGGCAGGCACAATGTAACACCAGTAGTCACGGTGGCTCCGGCGCGGTTCAACCCGCAGTCACATACCTGTCACATGGCATATTAACCTGGCGGTCTCTGCACAGTTACAACTTATGGACAAATCCCGTTGTTGTTTTCAAATCTGCTCACATGTTATTATATTTCTGACACGGTCTAATAACTGTGTGTTTAAATTTTAACACAGTGGGTTTTATTATATGGTTTATTTGTAATGTTTTGTTTTTAAAAACTTACCACCCGAACCATAGTTTTAAACCCATCTTCTGAAACTTATAAAAGGTTTATAACATAGTTTTATAATATGGTTTTTTTATAATATTTTTGTGCTAGGAATTTAAGACCATAAGGTTTATAACATATGTCTTAGGAATAATGCTTAGGTCCTAACACTTAGATTTAAGACTTAGGACTTAGCATTTTTAGGAATTTAGGTTTAATGCTTAGGGTTTGAAATATGGTTTAGGACTGAGGCCATCACTTAGTTTTAGAGATAGGTTTATGATTAGGTCTTAGGTCATGTGTATAGGGTTTTAGCCTTAGGTATTAGGGTTTTAGATATAGGTTAGATTTTAAACCATAGACCTTTACATGATAATGTATTTCACCATAAATTTAACCCACATTACACCTTTTCATCACACATGACGACCATAACACTAAAAGATCTTCCACTGGCGAACCGAACCATGATCATTTTGAGGACGACATTGAAGAAATTGGCGGTTTTGGAAATTGAACTGGACATCGAACTGTTGGAGTTGACTTGGATCTTTCTGCTGAACTGTAACGATCAAGATCCTCCTGGATCAATAATGAAGGAAATGACAGAGGTCAATCGAAACTAGGGAGAAATGAAGAATTCCTTAGTCTGGATATCAGAAGAAAACATCAAAATGCTAGACAGTTCAAGACAGAGTGTAATTAAACATATTCTGTAATAAAATTCCAGTTTTAGCATTTAAATTTGAAAACATACAAGATTTATGGATACTTAAATAAAGACAAGAACAAATGAAGATACTTCACTGAAGTGGCTCAACACATGAATCCTGTAATATGATTCCTTTATTGCTCAGTCCAGTTTGCTAGCTTGAAATTGGTACAAAAACCCTCTGGAGTCTAGCTCTTTAAAAATATAGAAATTTTCAGCAATTCACACCTAATACTTCAATGGATGAAGTATTTATACAAAAACTAATGCAAAATATCCTAAAACTAATTTAGGAATTATTCCTGGAAATAAAATATATGGAGGCCAAAAGGTAGTGACACCTTTCAACTGATTGAAATTTGTCCCTGTTTTATTTGATTTGTTGTCCTCTGTTTGTTTCTCTTATAATGGCTTATCTCTCATGTTGTCTTCTTCCTTTTTCTTTTATCTATTTTCACTTTGACTTGACTGCTCTTTTAACTTGCTTTTAACTGTCAGTTCAGTCTTTGTTGCGACTCTGTGAATTTTCTTTCACCATGTTCTTTTAATTTCCACAGTAAAATTCATTATTTGAATGTTTGTTTTCATCATTTTTTTATGTATTTTAGTAAAATTGGATTTTACTAAAAGATCAGTTTGAAAAGCTATGAATCTGTTGTTTGCTAAGGTAAATGTTTTTATCTCTTTTGAACATCACTATGTAACTTTCCTCATTTTGCTTTGTCTCTCATTCGATTTGATTTTCTCTTTATACACAAACTGTTGTTTAATGAAGCCTTTAAATTAAACTCCGAGAATCTGGAGCAAACCAGTTTTGTGACTAGTATCAAAACGGTTTGTCCAACTTTATATTTTGACAATAACCTGTAAGAATAAAACAACAGTTAATGAAACACAAATTTTGCAGGGAGGCAATATGGCTTAAAGGAACAAAGAGGTTTTTGGACTGTGGAGGTTTAGATTCAGGTGGAAAATGGCTTTGTTTCGGCTTTGACAATGATTTTGTGGTTTAAGAATTTCAAACAGAGATAGGAAATGATGGGATCTTATACTTTGGGAACTTTGTGATTGTTTACATTGTGCAGGGGTGAATTAGCAGTTTAATGCAATGAAGGGTGGACACACAATGTACTACACAATGGATGAGTGGATAGGTGGCATGATGGTTCACCATAGCGTGGGGTCGATAGGTAAGCGGTTTATCGCATGGGCTGAAAGTGGTTAACGGTTTCGGGGTGGAGGATGCAATGAAGTGTGGGAAGGACACATGGAAAGGAGGGGTTGGGAAAAACCGCCCATTTCGCAAGATTTTGGTGTTTTAAATGTCAGATGGTCGAGAGTTGCGAATTTGTATAAGGGTCGTTGGATCTATGGGCGATGATCGGACGACTGACGGGATTGTGGGGTTCAAAGAGGTGGGATCCGAGGTGTTAATAGACGAAGGGGTATAAATGTAACTAAGGTTGGGTTTTAAAAATATGAACGTGGAGGGATTAGATGGTTTAATAAAGTGGGCGTTAATGAATACAAGGTTTTAATATTTTAAAGGAGTTAGTATAGTTAAAATGGTAGCGGAAATTTAAATAATATATAAACTAAGGATAAAAATAATATATGGGGTTTGGGAAATATGTATAAAATGGGGACTTAGTATAATACGAGGGTTAGTAAATATACAAAGTGGGAAGTTAGAAATATATTAGTGATAGATTAAAAATAATATCGGGAAAATATTTTACATGGGGCCCGATTAATTTAACCTTTTAAAACTATACAAAAGTGGGTTTTTGTATGTTTTAACTGGAAAGGGGAATTAATAAAGAGGAAGGGGATTTACTCATGGAAATGGGTTTTAGCTAGGAAAAATGGGTTTTAAGCTAGCGAAATGGATATTAATGATAAGAAACAAACCAATTGATGCTTTCCAATGCTTGTGAAAGTAATCTACCTAACCTTTTTATCCTATCATTTATTTGCTTTCTTGGGCGCATTTGAGCTTACTGTCCCTTTATTTTATTTTAATAGGAAAACTATCTAATTCTAACCTTATGATTTCCAAAAGCTTAGATTATACTAACAAGCCCTTTTATTATTTATCTAACTACTAATCTGCCAAGATTAAAAAGTTTTGTTAGATCTTTATTCTCTAACTATCAACATGAAATTTAAAGCATAAATGATCAAGATTACACTGTTTGATCCTCATGGATTGTGGAATTTTTTACAAGCTGCACACAATCTTATTTGCAAAAGTAAACTAATAGTAGTGGAATTTGAATGTGCAACACTTTCAGGATCTTAATTTCATCTATTTTTGTGGGGTTTATACTCGATATTCTTTTTTCTTTTTTTTGTTCTTGTTTCTTTTAGTCCTTTGATTTATCTTTTAGGACTTGCCCTCTTTTCATTTTTTTAAATATGGGAAAACATTTGCAGAAAGCAAAGGTATGTACAATATAACAAGACTTTAACATAGCGAATTCAAAATTATGAATCCTATTATTATAGGACCCTAACACCTCAAACTTGGTAGAGTGTATCAACTCTAAAGCCAATAGTGAGAGCTTCCTTGAAACTCTTCTTCCAAATATGTACCTTTCCATCGACGAATTCCACCTTCAAACCTTTGTATTCCATGGCCGAAATAGACACAAGGTTCTTCTTCAAATCAAATACATACAATACATCTTGCAAACGAAGGACTTGACCTTGAGATAAATGGAGGGTCACAGTCCTTGTCCCTTTCACGGGATAGGTGGCATTATCTCGAAGGATAATTTTCAGATTAGTATCCTTCTCAATCAAATCAGAGAGAGCTTATTTAAACCCATTTAGGTGCCTTGAAGCACCACTATCAATCAACCATACATCCAAAGTGTCGGGTGGAGATGCAACGGAGAGGGAAGATACAAGAATGAATTCATTTATTTTATCATCAACAACATTAGATTCCTCATACCTGGAATTTCTTGACCTTTTGAAAGGTTGCCCATTTCCATTACGACCAGAGGGAGCCTTCCTCTTTCCTTTGAACTTGTTGTTCCTTTGATTTCGTTCCTCTTGTTGTTGTTGTCATCATCCGAGCGAGAATCCCTTCTCTTAGGGCATTCTCTAGCATAGTGGCCAAACTTGTTACATGTGTAACATCTTCCTTTCTTTCCTTGGACCCCTGCTCTTCCATGGTTCCTTAGACCACCATTGTTCTTCTTCTTAGCATGAGCGGTGAAGGCAGCATTTCCCTCATTTTCATATTCCATCATTCTTGTTTCCCCTTGAGTGCATCTCGACAATACTTTGTCAAAATTAGGAATCACATTATTATTGAGAATGGTAGTAATGAATACATGCCATTCGAAGGGGAGACCTCTAAGTGCGGTGAGAACCATTTCTCGATCAACTATAGTTTCCCCAATGACAATAAGTTTATGCCTTATTTTAGTCAACTTCAGAAAATAGGATTGAACGGATTCATCCCTGCCTTTCTTGAGATTCTTCAATTGGTTCTTAAAGAAAAGAACTTGATTTGCATTGTTTGCCCTGAACATATTGACCAACTTATCATACATCTCCTGTACGCATCTTAGAGATGTAAGAAACCAGACTCTTGTGGATGGAATATCAGATGATCAGCTTAGCTTTGATTTCCCCTTTTCTATACTTCGTCTTTGTGGCAGTAGGTGCAGATGATGGAGGCTCTTGGATTTTACCCTGCACATAGTCCATGACCTATTGATCTTCCAAGACCAAGTCCAAAGACATCTTCCAAACATGATAGTCAGACTTTCCAGTCAACTTACCATCATCTTTGAAGCCATTTTAATTTGAGGTACCCATGGGTCCTTGACAAATGCTACTTCTTCAGTGATTGATTTCAACACAAGCTTGGGCTTTGTCTTCACCTTAGCTCTGATCCCATGGAAATTTTCGAAGATGTTCTATGCTTGATGCAACTTTACTTTAAACCCGATACCGAATAGCAATCACATAAACATGAAAGTAAAATGTTGAAATAACATACCAATAGATCGACGAAAGACAAGCCGAAAAATACACTTAACTTGATCAACAAAATATATATGTTGTGGTGCGTTACGGCAGTCAACAGGATGCTTCAACTAGCAAACTCTCCTTACATTCAGCCAACTAGAAGTGTCACACAACCCTCAAGACAGCTCCACAAAATTCAACCCAGATTCAATGTTGTCCAGTTAACGGTCAACGCAGAACAACAACAATAGAAATTCAACGCAGAAATTCAAAGGTCAACGTCTAGCCTCGGTTTTTGTGCCAAAAAAATGAGGACTGCAGAAATCAAAATTTTGGGAGATTTTTAGGTCAAAGGGACCAAGTTTTGACTAAATTCAACACTGGTCAAAGATGCATTGAAACCCTAGACAGATCAAAACTGAAACCCTAGCTGTTGTTTTCCCACGTGTGAGAAGAGAAGCCTCCAAATGATGATCGAAACAATCAGACACAAGAGAGAAGTGTGTGATGAGTGGACGATGAAATGAACTCCAAGTCTGCCTAATATATATCCATCTGTGAGGATGTGTGACACATCTGTTGGGGCTCCAAACCTACATTACAATTTTGGCCGACCTTGCACATAAGTGGAATAAATTCAAAATAAATGTTCTTCTCATCCAATCAAGATGATCTTTAGATTGGTATTGCACCTCTTCGAAAGAGGAATCCAATAAAAATATTGGCATCATCATCTGAGCAGTACAACATGCAATATGGACCTAGTTTCCCAAAATTAACAACATTTTTCCTCTTTCCTTTACCTAACAAGCTTGAGGCTTTGTTCTTTTCTTTGATTGCTTGAGCCTTGTCATAAACAAAAGGGAAAACTTCTCTAGTACCAGAAAGGAAAATGTGTAGGGTTGGACACTTTGATTCTCAAAGGGGTTGCAAAGATCTCCTACAAAAGAGGAAGATATGAGGCAACCTACGAATCAAGTGGTAGACAGAGTGGGAATCTTGCTGAGAGCTATGTTAAATGTTATTTAAGACTAGGGGTAGAGTAGGAACCCAAATAAAGAATAGGATAATCCCCATTGTATTCCTCATAGATCCATTCCCTGGAAGCCTAAACAGAGACTTGGGAGGAATTTTTATTGGCCACATTGGACTCGGATTCACATTCAAGATGTTCTATCTAGCCAGTGGTATCCTTGGCCAAAAAGGTATGATGATGCACAATACAAGAACACTGAATGGAGCATCAATCCAGCAAGTGAAATATTGGAGAATGGAGCTCTAATCAAGGGACTAGAAAAAAGAAGTGGAATCAAGGTTGTGCAACTTGAGGAATCCATTGTATCCCACTGTGATGAGAAAGACAAAAAATCCATCCAACAAATTTTGGGAAAATTGCTGCAAAGAAGTCAGGGAGGGATGGAAAAGGCAAGGAGAGTGAGGAAAGAGAGACAAAACATAGTACATACATTGCAAATACAGTAGTGATTGAGAGATAAGAATGAAGAAAAAAGGCCCGAGGAAACAATCCTGGGAAGGTTTTATAGTTGTTTAGGAAGGTTTTATTATGTTATCAAAATATTTATCACGGGTTTCAAGATGGCACCATCCAAGATAATAAAATCTTAAAGGCTGTCAATCTGATCTCTAGAAAACAAATCAATCCAACAGTAAGGAGGTCAAATTTTGTTACAGGGAAAAAATATATAGTGGATAAAGTCATATCATGCAATTGTAAAAATGGCTAGAATATAATGCATTAAATCTCTAAAGGCCACTTCCAAACCACAACAGGGGATTTGGTTGTGGGCACTCCGATTTTGTATTAAAAATTTTGAATCAATAAAAGGAACTTCTTTTAATTACCAAAATAAAACAAGTTGTTATCACTATTGATATCAAAGAACATTGCAAGGCAAGGCAACTTTGGAGAGACCAATCTAGACCTAAATAAGAGAGAAATCATGTTTAAAAACTAATGCATATCAAGCTTCACAGAACCTTCATGTCAGACCTTGGTTCAAATGCCATACCACTGCCTTCGCATACCTTGTGACCAGTTTCCTCATCTAAATTAAAACTGGGAAGAATATTCCATGTCTTTGTTTCCTCATCTAAATGAAAGCTGGGAAGACTGTTCCATGTTTTTTCACCAATATTGTAAACAACCACCTCTATCACTAGAAAATCATTAATTACAAAACATGCACGATCCCCAATGCCTATGCAGCACATAAATGGGTATTCGGCCTCAATGAAAGTTGGGTATTCTAGCACATAAACGGGAGGCATTCTGGTAATCTCCTTGAACCCTGATGATGAGGATTCCACCTTCACCTTCACCTTCACATTCACCTTCTCAAACTCACAGGTTAGCAGATAGGGGTAAGTTTTCTCTCCATCAGCCATCTCTGGAAAAGGTGTAGAGAAAGAAGACCCATCTCTGATGTTGAAGCCCATAACGTTCCAATCATCATCAGTACTACTCATGAGACATTTCATGTAACCTTCACAGAAAACCATTTCGGTCCCTCGACCCATCATTTAATTGATATTGTGTTTTAATTAAACGTTTATAAAGATATAGATATGTATAAAATAAACTCGGGATATTGGTTTAAGATATTGCATTCTATCTCAATTCTTATGAAGATATAGACCTTGCTAAAATAAAATTTTCATTATAGATATTTCTACCTAACATTATAACAATATTATATATTTCTTTGTATATCTCATATATAGCATTTCTCTTTATTTAAAAGTTTTTCTAATTATTGTGGATATGGTATTTCTTTTTTATGTATATAAAGTTTTTTGTATTATGTGCAATTCTTACATACATGAGTGTTATATAGAAGAAAAGAGAGATACATTTATTTGTATGGATATGTGCCCAACACACACACACACACACACACACACACATATATATATATATGTATGTATGTATGTATGTATGTATGTATGTACATGTATATATATATATATATATATATATATATGTATACATATATATATACATATATATATATGTATGTATACATATATATATGTATACATATATATATATGTATACATGTATATATACATATATATATATGTATGTATACATATATATATGTATACATATATATATATGTATACATGTATGTATGTATATATATATATATATATATATATATATATATATATATATATATATATATATATATATATATATATATATATATACATGTATGTATATGTATACATATATATATATATATACATGTATGTATATGTATACATATATATATATGTATACATATATATATATACATATATATATGTATACATATGTATGTATACATATATGTATATATATATATATGTGTATACATATACATACATACATACATATATATATATATATATATATATATATATATATATATATATATATATATATATATATATATATAAATGATTGTAAATGCTACTATTGAACAATGACCTTACCTACCTCTTCCTCCTCTGAAAGAAAAGTTTGTTCAATGTTTGTTTAAAGTGTCTTTCTTTATCATTGACGAATTAATTTCAAAGTATTTTCGTTGTTGCATTAGATCCATTTGCTTTTGAAAAGGAAATTGTCGTAACTTCTTTGTTTTCCCATACGAGAAATTGTTGTTAAATTCCTCATTTTTCCTTAAAAAGAGAAATTGTTGTTTACATTCCTCATTTCTCAAAAGTAAAGGGCATTTGTTTTTATTGATTTGGTGCACTTAGTTTCTTTTCTGCATTCATGACATTAAAGGAACTGAAAATAAAAACCTGCACTTGGATGTAGTGGATTGTGTGTTTTGCAAAAGGAACGATTAGGAAATCTACATTTAGTTTGTGCTCTTTGATTTGTCTGCTCTAAAATTGATTTCTCTTTACCTCTAGTAGCTAGGATTTTCATTGAAAAACTAAAAGTAAAATATTTCTTATCATTTTAGTTTGCATTTTAGGAATTTCCAATACATCATCGAGGTGAAACTTTGAAATGAAAATTGATAAACAAGATCAGCTTAAAATTTATCTCAATTTACCTAACAAAGCGTTGGAACCATAACGATAAGATTTAGAAGGTCTAGGCTAGAGACGTGTTCCGACGTCGTAAAACATAGTAGTTGTCGTTAACTTGTCTTCCATACATTCCGAGTGTGATACCTCACTCCATGTACGTAAGTATATCGTAGCTCGTCCATGTACTTTCGGGTATATCGGGCGGTGTTACAGTACGAAAAGTATAAAGGGGTGCTCTCGCTGTGCGGTTTCGCATCAGAAAACGCTAATACGGACTTGGGCCTCCACGTACCTTCAGGTATATTTGGGAGGAAAATTTTAGGTTTTTATCCATCCATAGTGCACCGAGTCGGCCACCTTGTAAATTGTGATACACCGAACACAACATTCGGGGAGATTACTTGCTCGTACTTCTTGGTTTTCCAGGAGTTATTCTGCAATTCATAGTTTCTTGGTAAACCCTTTTTCCTAATATTACCCTTTTATTTTGTTTATTTGTTTTTGGTTAAAAATAAATGAGTAATTGTGGAAGAAAAAAATCCTTTCCCTCGTCGTTCGCATAGATTAGCATTGAAACCACCTTTACCACCAAAAGTTACTCCTGGTCGGTGAAGGTGACAAGACTCTACCGAATCAAGTACTATTCATACCTCTAGTGAAACATCATCTTCCCATATACCCGAGTTAGCTCAAGTTGCTTCTACACATCCCGGTTTGTCTATTGTTGTCGAAATGGAGTCCTTGCAGCTACCTGTGGTCACGGTCCATCCAATCAGTGAGACCATACCTACTGGACCCTATGTTTTTCAACCAGAATTTGATCCAGATCTTGTCTCCCATTTTCCAAAACATCTGAATCCTGAAGTCGAACAACCAGAATTTGTTCCTGCCTTGGTCGTCCCACAAATTTCTGTAGCCATTGAGTCTCCCACATCACACAGTCAACCACATGAAATATACTATAGGCCTAACGATGAAATACTTCCACCTGGTTTAATTGCGATTGAAGAAATCCCACAAGACAAGAAACCTTTAACTCCAACCCATTTTGGGGAGGACCTTTACCTGTAAGAGTCTTTTCCTCAATCATCACCATCTGCTTTTTTTTATCTTGTTCCTATTCAAACTCCCGTCAATCCAAAAGGGTATACATTTGGTCAAGTAACCATGCCTGAACCAACATCTTTGGTTGGGCCATCTATTCCAATTACATTAGCACCTGCCCTCACTACCTCGTCGATGTTTACAACTTCACAAGAGTCATATTTTCATGGTGGCCCTATGGTCCCATGAGGTTATAAATCATTATCTGGATTTTTTTCTAGTGCATCTTCAAATCCATGGACTTTACCAATGTCATCATATGGTATTATAACTGGTAAAACTAGAGTGAGTACTGAACGACTTGATTCTTTATACACATCATTAGGGCAATATCAAGCTGGTCCTTCTGGGTCTATTCCTTCAAGTACCATATCAACTGGACTCCCAGCATTTGGAGAGCAATATTTTCTATCTTATTATCCTCCTCATGTTGGGGGGAAACCTTTGGTCACCCAATATGACAGTACTCCATCACTTTTTGGTCAATCTAATGTCGAAATGAATGTTTGTCAATGGCAGCCCACTCTTCCTATCCAACCACAAACGTTTATACACTTGTATCAACTAGTTCAACATGTTACACTTACATCATTTCCACTTGTTAATACATCTTTACCCTAGTTACATAATCAAAATTTTGTACAAAAACCTTATCAAACGGGTCCTTCAACTCAATACCCTCAAATATTGGGTCCACAAACTCCAAATCCTTTAGTTAATTTACAACAACCTGTATCTGGAATCATTTATTCGAAAGTTGGTCTACCATTTTATGGGATGTCACAGCCACAACCTAGTTATACCTATCAACCAAATAAAAATTATTCTAATTTTGGTTATAACATTGGTGGACAGACCCCTTGGCAGCCTCAGGCACAAATACCTCAGACTTCATTTCAACAAGTATCATATCCAGGTTTTTGTCAACAAAATCCTCAAGCATTTTCTTTTAAAAACAACCCCTATCTGGGTCACCAGAAGTAGATTCCTTATGCTGGTGATCAAAGGAATGTTTCTCAAGCAATTCCATCTTACCCTGCCTATGCTCAACTTGATCTTAATTGACAGTTGCCTTTTGTTGCAACCTTAGAGTTACCAGATTTAAATTGGCTAACCAATGATCCAATCAAATACGCTCCTTGGTGGCCGGTCATACCTCACAAATTACCCTCGGATATTCCTAAGTTCAATGGAAACCCTGGGGAAGACCTGCCGACTTATGTCATGACTTATCATTTATGGTGTTCATCAAATTCCCTAAATGATGATTCTGTTCGACTACGTCTTTTCCAGCGTACGCTCACAGGTCTGGCTACAAAATAGTATATTGAGTTACCTAGAGCTTCTTTTGATAATTTCACTATCCTAGCTATTGTCCTTTTCACTCACTTCCAGTTACAAATACGATATGAAACTGGAATGGAACTCTTGAACAATTTCAAATAGACTAATGCTACTCACATCTCCGATCAGATACTAGCTGAGTGGTTTATTAAGTCCCTATTACCATCCATAATTGATGATGTGGCTAAGGGTGGCGTCGTCATAGAAGAGCAATTTATCACTCGTGCCCAATATTTAGACTTGATTTATACTTAGTCTGGCATGCTCTATGAAAAAATTCCTAACGCGCCGAGATATAATTTTACTATTCCTCCTCAATTAAAGGAATCTCATGCCGGAGACGGATTGATTGGCACTGCGAGCACACATCATACTACTGCATTTGATCTTGCACCTTCTTCCGAAATTAATGTCGTGTCGTTTGAAAAAGGAAAAAGTGATAAGCAATCCGGAAGTAAGAAAAAAGGGAAATCTAAGAAAAAAAAAACTTCTAGCCCATAGGAAAGATCATCTGATCAATCGTTTCGACCTAGGAAACCTCGTTATCCATGTATAATCTGTAATGAGGAACACTTTGTTCGAGATAGTCCTCACCGCGCTGAAGTCTCAAATATTATTACGACTTCCAATGCATCAGCTTTGTTGACGGATCTGTTTCTGAATCCAGACACTAATTTGGTTGCTACATATCCAACTTCTAGTTCCCAAGTACTTATGCTATCTGTCACAAAAACTTCAACATATATTTTGGTGTCAACGCGTAAAAAATATTATGGTAGTCAGGCCACTGATCAACCTACTACCTTGACTACAAATCCGTCAACGGAATCAGTACTGCCTACTGCTATTCCTGAATTGACGATCAAGCCACCAAAGGGAGTAATTCACAAATCGACATTTAATCCTCGAGCAAGAGCTACTCAAAATTATAATAAAGTTGAATATTTGGCTCAATCCCCTTTAGCTATGTCTTCTCTTGAGGTATTACAAAATTGTTCCTCCCAAAAATAAGCTTTATTATCGGCTATTGGTGGAATTGATCCGACTGATTCTAATCTTGTCATATTTAATCATACGGGCTATGTGCCGCAACTACCAGTAGAATTGGCATTCTCCATACAAGTAAATGTTCTCAATCACCTTGTTCATCGTACTATTATTGATGAAGGAGCATCTACGTGCATTATGTCTCTAAATTGTTTGAATTCACTTGGCTCACCGTGCTTACCACAATCACCAACGACGTTGAAGGCTTTTGATGGATGTACATATAAGCCTTGTGGTATTATTAATAACCTGCATGTTGAACTAGGGGGAAAAATAGTGAATATTTATGTCGAGGTTGTTGACAGACCCCTTGACTATAATATTCTACTTGGAAGGCCATGGGTATAAGCAATGGCTGCAATTCTTTCTACATATTTTAGAATAATTGCCTTTCCATATAAAGGTACTATCACAGTCATTAATCAACTATTCTTCTTTGCCTCCACTTCGTAGGTAACTGGAAGTGTTCCGTTCATTCACGCACCCCAACTAGCACTTCATAACATTGGTGTAGGACTCTTAAAGGATTCCACTCTCATGGGAACCTTTTCATTGCCTCCGCCTGCGACATCGATATAAATTGCAAGTATAGAGACCTGCTACATGATCTCTTCCACTCCATCTGGCTTAAGGGAGAGTATGGATTATTCTGAAATTGTTACGTTAGATGAGTTTCTATCACCCAGCCCTATTGATCTAGCATACCAATCAATCTATCTGGCTTGGGTGGTGAATCCAAAATCAGCGTCGCCGATCGTTTGGGTTGATCGTTCCTTAGAATTTGGTACTCCATCTGATCCATTTTCCTTAATTTTCTTGATAGATGAGAATATTTTGGAAGTCATGATGTTAGAACGAGAACCATGGGAATATTATCATCATCGTTCCCATCTTCCTGATTATGAAGAAAATCATCTTAGTGAAATATATCACCCATAAATCAAAAATTTCTTTTCAAATTATTTACCTAATAATGCAATCAATTCTAAGCAAAATCTGTCAAATATTGAACAAACATTTCTATCGATATTTCAACCAAACCTGGCGTTGTAGAAAATATTCATGTTGGTGTATATTTTCCTCCATCAGAACTCGAATTATATTGCTCTCTATTTCGTGAATTTCGTGATGTATTTGCTTGGTCTTACGAGGAAATGTCAGGCATAGATACTAGTATTGTTGAACACACTATTAATATGTATCCTGATGTCAAATCGGTGCGTCAACCGCTTCGTCCTGTTCATCCAAATAAATTCATTGCCATCAAAGCAGAATTTGAAAATATTTTTCATGCTGGTTTCATTTACCCTGTTCTGCTAACCGAGTGGGTTTCCAATATCATTCCTGTCATGAAAAAACAAGGAACCATTAGAGTGTGCGTCGATTATCGACACATCAACATTTCTTGTCCAAAAGACAACTATCCTACTCCCTTTATTGACTAGATTATTGGCTATTGTGCTGGATGTGAAATCTTTTCGTTCATGGATGGATTTTCCGGCTACAATCAAATCAATATCTGCCCAGAGGATCAAAATAAGACAACATTTATCTGTCCCTGGGGCACATTCGCTTATAAGAAACTACCGTTTGGTTTAAAGAATGTTGGGGAAACTTTTCAGAGAGCAATGGATTATGCTTTCAATGACATCAAGCATATTTTCAACCTTATCTAGATGATTTACCCATGAATTCACGAAATTAGACTGATCACCTGATGCATTTGAAAGCCAATTTCTTACGCTACCGACACTACAAAATATGCATCAATTCACATAAATGTGTGTTTTGTGTTGATTCTGGTCATTTGCTTGGATTCATAGTCTCAAAAGAAGGAATTCGAATTGGCCCATTGAAGGTTGAGGCCATTCATGATTTTCCTGCACCATCAAATTTACTTTAAATACAGAAACTTCAAGGAAAGGCTAACTTCCTAAGAAGGTTCATTCCAAACTATGCCGAAATAGCTAAAGGATTTACTCGGCTCTTTAAAAAGGGGGTTCCCTTCCATTGGGACCAAGTTGCACAAGCTTCTTTTGATGTTGTCAAGGATAATCTTATCCAAGCGTCATTAATGTATCCCCATAATTATCAAAATGATTATTTCCTATATATCGTCGCAGTTGAAACGACCATTCCTATGGTTTTGGTCTAAGTAGAAGATGGAATTGAACATCTGATCTATTATTTGAGTTGTAATCTCAATGATACATGAGTTAAGTATTCTTACATAGAAAATATTGCCTTGGAAGCTGTTCAAGCTATCCAAAGATTTCGACACTATATCCTGCTCCGAAAGACCACTGTCGTTTCGGATTGCAACCCCATGACTTATATCTTATCACGTCAATTGATGGGGGGGGAATATTCAAAATGGATTATCATTTTGCAGGAATTTGATTTGGAATTCATCAAATCCAAGTCAAAGAAGTCTTTAGTTTTGGTTGAGCTTCTCTGTGACCTTCCCTCTGATAGTACTGCAACTACATCAGAACCATCAATTCCTGACGAATCTATGTTTCTGATCAGATCATCTGATCCTTGGTATGGAGATTTCATCACTTATCTCCAAACTCAAACTTTTCGACCTGATACCTCTTGCTCTGAACAACGACATATTTGATACCAAGCCAAATATTATCTGATCATTGGTGATACACTTTATCATCGTGGTGTCGATACTATTTTAAGGAGGTGCCTCACTCATGAGGAGGCTGGAAAGGTGTTAAATTATTATCATGTTGGGGCTTGTGGTGGAAATTTATCTAGATACGCTACCATGCAGAAGATACTCCACGCTGATTACTTTTGGCCTACAATATTTCGAGATTGCATCCTCGTAGTTAGAAGTTGTCATGCGCGCCATATTTTTTATCTTAAAATCCGCAAACTGCTAGAGCCAATGCATCATGTTGTCTCTATGGGACCATTTTCGAAATGGGGTATTGACTTCATGACCTGTAACCCTTGTTCGTCCGGGGGGCATGGTTATATTATTGTCGCAGTCGACTAATTTACCTAATGGGCCAAAGCAATGCCTACATTCAACAACACATGATAGACAACTGCATTTTTTTTCTTTAATCATGTTACTGCCTGGTTTGGGGTCCCGCAGGCTATAGTTACAGATCATGGGAAGCATTTTTGCAACCAAATGATGACTGAATTAACTGCCAAGTTAGGATTGTCACATGATAATTCTACTTCTTATTATCCACAATAAAATGGACAAGTTGAGGCTATCAACAAGATTCTTAAACATGTGCTTATGAATGATAGGAGTTCGTAAAAGAAACTAGCATTTGATCCTATAATCAGCCTTGTGGGTGTATCGAACTTCGGTAAGAAATGCAACCGGATTTACTCCCTTTAAAATGGTGTATTGTCTGGAAGCTATCTTGCCAATACAATGTGAAATACCATCGTTAAAACTCGTAATCGATTTGTTACTTGACACCTCAGAAGAAGAAGCGTGTCTTTTTAACCTTATCCATCTTGATGAAACACGTCGTGAAGCCCAATTGGCTAACGAAGCGCATAAGAGACGCAGAAAGGCGCTATACGACAAAAATGTCTAGCCTCGCATTTTCTCAGAGGGCGACTTGGTCCTACTTTATGATCAAGAAGTTGATGTAATGGGTACAGGAAAATTTGAGCCATTATGGCATGGCCCCTATATTTTCAAAAGAGTTCTTGCTAAGGGTGCCTATGAGTTAGTTTATTACGATGGAATTTTGTTGGCGCAGCCCAGGAATGGGTTGTATCTAAGACGTTAATATGCTTAATCATGAATGTAGTAATTTTTTGTATTATATTGTATATATATGATGTTGATTTGCATTAAATGTCTTAGTTTGTTTTCTTGATGTTAGTAATCCACTTTACATTTCATCGCAGATGTCTGAATCTTCCGAACCATTTGTTGGATATGCTGATGGCGCTAGTCATAGTACGCAGAATATATCCTCTGCAGCGTGGGCCATTTTCGTTCCGAACGACAAGTTAGTGAGTTTTCAAGGGATTTTTATTGGTAGATCGATGAAAAATATCGCTGAGTATAGCTCGTTGATCGAACTTCTCTCTGATGCCATTTCATTTGGTATTAACCGCATTATCATAAGGTTAGACTCACAACTTATGGTATTACAAATTACTAGTGTTTATACTGTAAGAAATAAAACACTTCATAGATTTTTCCTAAGAGTTCAACTTTTGGAAAGACATTTTGATTTTATTCAATATTAGCACATTTCCAGAAATTTGAACACATTGATTGATTCTTTAGCTAATCAAGTTTTAGACAGACATTTGCAACACATGTAAAGAAAACATTCACATCATTGAATATGATTGCACAATAAACATAAGAAAAACACTGAAAACAAATAGATAGATGGTTATAGGTTTTCACAAAAATTTGTGCCCAAGACACATTTTTCATTTGACCTCAAAATGTATGCAAAATTTCAAAAGTAAACTAGTGGTGCTCGTGGTAACATGCTATAGATCTAGCTATCCTACGTAGTAACCACATCCAACAGTTAGGAACACCTATAGTGTGACGCTGGAGTCGCATGGGTAACTCTTCAATCTGGCAATCCAGAATTCCGAAGGTCGACCCCTCTATGTGCTACCAAAGCTCAGCCAGAGTCTCAGCCATATCAAGATCCCGAAGGACTGCTATTCCGACATCCCTCTCTGCTGGCTCATCTGCTACACTCTCTGGTTCCTCCACTGGTTGAACTCGACCAAAATCTGAATTACATAAAACATTTAGTTTAGTCTTAGGAAAACATCAAAAATACAAAAACATTGTACAAACCTTAGGAAAATAAAAAACATGATCAAAACATTCTTACCCATTGCACCCCACTGAGCACCTTCTGGTAAAGCTAAATCTGGATCTCCTCAGAAATAAACGCCTGCGTATGCATACTCATCGATGGTGACAATCTATCGCCAGAACCAAGTGAAGAACGCAGTCGAGAACACAATGGTTGATTGGCCTTCATGCCTACCCATTAGTTCTACCCATCTCTGCATCCGTGGATCTCTAGGATTAGACACATCCAATGTTACATGTTGTGGCTGCATCAGTGGAATCTGTTCTAAAGTGAATGATATGAGGATCAAACCATAACTAAAAATTTTCTTCCTTCCTCCCTTTGCTTTGTTCAGTTGTTCCTTTATCTGAGAAAGTACAGCTTCAGAACAGTTGAAGACTGTTGGCTCCATGCATTCTAGCACATACTACATATATGATCTATTCGCTACATGTAGTGTAATGGTTCCAGCAAGTTTTGCGATCGTAAAAAGGATAGTTCTCAAAGGAAAATCTCTAACATCCCAGATGTTTATCTTTCCATCTTTTCTAGGCTCTGCCCCTATATAACAATGTTGCAAAAAATAATCTCTCACTATCTCCCCTACAACAATAGACCTTGAGAGCGAAATAGGCAAGCCTCTCCTCGACAAACCTGTAACAAAGTATACATCCTCAACCGTTATAGGAACCACTTGGTTTTTAATATTAAATTCTTCGATAGTTGGATCTGATGCTCGAAGTAAGAACTCCATTAGTTTTATTTTTTGCCTCGTCCCTCACAACTGGAAATACTTTAACAGTCCACAATCTCTTAGGGCTCTTACTGTGCCCGGATCATTTAAGGAAATCATATCCTGTTCTTTATGTTCTCTTTCCCTCCATGTAATCGTCATTGTGATGCAATGGAAATTTGAAATACAACAATAAGAACCATTAGATTCCATTCAATGCAAAAAATTGGGCAAATTTTGGGCAGAATGCAAAAAACAAAAATGTAGATTGTGCCTAACGCATGCTCTAGCAAGAGACAATGTGTTGTGTATGCAGCTAGCCTTCAATTTAGCTACTATGCAACACACTTTTCAATGTCTAAGGGTGCATTGACCTCTTTGGGAGAATAATTTACCTTAGGGTCCCCAAAAACCTAAAAATTTGTAGAAATTCGAAATGAAATGATTACTGAATGAAAGAGAGGGTTCATATCGCTAACCTGGATCAAATGGCAATGAAATCCATCCACATAAATGATTGCAATCAACAGCTGAATTTTAGGGGAAAAATCAAGTTCAGAGCTCCAAAATGAAAATGGTAACTATGGAATGGTAAAAATGAATAGTAAAACACTTTTTAATAGTCATTTAATTGTTTTCAAATCATATTTATTGCTATGACTATAGCTTCATTATGTTTTTTATCATGAAACAAGTATTTTTAATCCATTTGATGTTGTTCTGAACAGGTCTTACAAGTGATGAACAGATTAGTCGTGCAGATTTATTTCAAGAATGATTTGACCACAAAGCATACTTTTTCTCCTTATTTTTCGAGCTTTGTTAAAAACAAAAAAGGATTTGAAGTGCGCTTTTATCTCTTTTTCGAGCTTCGATAACAACTAAAAAGGAACCCCTGGAGTCTTCTTTCAGTGTAATGTTCCAAAATTTTAACCTCCAAGCTAAATAGAACATTAGAGTTAGCAGCAGCTCTAACCGGTGAATAAATGGGAGGAAAAACCCATAAGTCTCCTAAGGAGGAATAAAATACTCGAAATGTGAAAGGGGACACTCTTTCAAGCCTAATAAAACACCTCCATGTGTGAACAAGTATAAAATCAAGCTGCTTTGACTAAGTCAATAGTGCAGTTTTAGAGGAGGAGGAATCCAAGGATGAATAACGCAGTTTTGGAGGGAGATGTATATTTGGATAGAGATGACCTAATTGAGTGGGGCCAAGGGCAATAAAACTCATGTTTTATATAAGGAAGAGGATGGCAGCATTATTCATCGTGTCTTAGATTATTTTTCATGTATTCTGAGACTTTTTCTCTCTCTTGTTGTTCAACAGAGTAGCAGTGTTGTTTAGCACCGAGGTTCCCAAGCGGGTTTCCCACCTCTTTCCTTTGAGGTGCCTCATTGGGAGAGTTTTCATTCATCATTCCACATCAGGTTCTTAGGCCAAGCTTCAGCCAACTTCATCAACACAGTTTTGCTAGAGATTGTACAGTGTTTTTGGGTGCAGCAGTGGAAGGGATTTGAATCCCTGCTTCTGAGCTAGTTTCTCATTAGATGAAGGTTTCCTTCACTTGAGGCATCTGTTTGGAGAGCTCCATAGCTTATTTCAGATCTGTGGTATCAGACCACACATTTCCCATACATTCCCAGTGCTGTTCCAGATAGGTAATGCGTTATTTTGGAGGTAGTGTTCATTGCATGGTTTGGTGGCTCTGTTGCAGTGTTTCCTTGTGATTGATTGGTTCATCCTTTCATGGGAGGAAGCCCTTGAGGGATCTACAGAAGATTAGAAATATTTCAGCCTTCTACACTCATGTACTTCAGTTTTGCAGTGGTTATTCAATAAATTACTGAATTTCCCATCTTGTATGTAGAGCGTTTGACAAGAAACCCTTGTCGAGTTATCTTGTATTTTGTATTAGGAGATTAGATCTCTGTTCTTCAGCATTTTTTATCAATACATGAGTAGATCTATTTTTATCCTATTATTTTGTGTGTAAACCTTCTCTTATATTGCGCAGTCACTTTATTCAGTTACTTCGGTAAAATGCAGTTTTGGGTTTTTTAGTCATTTTTAACTACACTAGTGTGGGAGGTTTGTTTAACCCACCTAGTTTCATTTCTTTCTGATATCCTCTTGTATGTATATGCTATATGGATGTATCTATGGGATCCAAGTGATAATTTCACTGTTTTATTGCATATGTTTATGGAAATTCATTTTCAATGCATGATTCATGAGTTGTTCCTAATTTGGAATATTACAGTGGTATCAGAGCATGATCTTTGGCTCAGCCTGTGAGATCTAGCTATTAGGAGAAGGAGAGATGGAAAAAAGCTAGAAATCTTCAGTATGTGAAAGAAGGAAGTAATATAAGCTTAAAAAGCTTCTTCCAGAATCTATGCAGAGCTTTCAAGGAGAGCTGAAGAAAATGAGATTGGAGATGGGATCTCCAAAGGAGGTTGAATCTAGAGCTGAATCTAGATTTGCACATGGTGAGTGTGAGAATGCAGCTGCACTCCATGATGCACATCACAGTCAAGTGCCCAGAGCTATCTTGAGATGGATGGGAGGAGGAAAAATGCCTAAGAGGAGAACTCTTAGTGATTTGTTGCAGGAGTATGAATCTCAAACTGAGAAGTTTAGAAATCATACTGATTTCCAAGAGTTTTGAAAGATCCAGGTGGAGAAGAACCGGTAGCAGGATGTAGGTAGATTTCTTCTATCTACTTTTTCCGGATCACCTACATGTTCAGCTGGAGCTTGGGTGAAGGAGCTAGATTCCTATTTGCAGCTGCACCACATTTCTGAAAAGGAAGCCATCAGAGTTGCAATGCTGCATTTCAGAGGTAAGGCTCATGCATGGTGGACTTTTGAATATTGTTCTTTAAATAATGCCAACACTTCATATTATGCAAGATTCATAGAAACATTGATGGGGAGGTTTGGTGAAAAACTTCCTAAGGCACATGAGCAAGGAAAACTTGAGAAAACAAAACCCTTGCATGTGATGAAGGAAACTCCACTTCAAAAAACCATGGGAGGAGCTTACATCTTACATTACACTTTGCCGGAAGCAAGACCTCCAGTTCATATTCTTGGACAAGAGGGCATGGGGATCTCCTTTTCACATGAGGATCCAACTGTTGAGATGTTTCCCATACACATTGAGGAAGATGAGGGCAACAATGCTGTCACATCTAGAGGACATCCAATGCCTCATGCAGATGGAGGAGGAGCACATGCTCCAACAAGAGGGATTCTTGTATCTTTACAATAGGTTCCCCAAGATCTCATACTTGGAGGTCCAAGCATAATCAGTGAGCAGCATGATGGTGCAGCATTGCAGCTGGAAGGAGGAGGTAGGGAGGAAAAGCAGCATCAGTTGATGAGAAGCATACATCCTTCTCTGTTTCAGAAAGCTATTGCAAGGAAGAGGCATACTAATTTTCATAGTGAGGGCAGGGGAAAGGTTTCCCAATCATATGTACAGTCTACTCTTGACATTGATATCTCACTACATGGAGGCATTCCACCAGGGAGGCCACTAGATCTGCAGTTGATGAGAGATATCTTGTCTTTGGGTTCACCACTCTGGGATTTTGGAGAGGTGAAGAGTTTGGAGGAAGAATTTGGCATGGGGGATGTCAAAGCAGCAGGCAGTAGCATGAGGAAAGCTACACATGCCAGATCACCAGCGTTGTCTCTTAGGAGGATTGATCCTTATTGGAGATCTCATCTTTCGGTGGAGTACTCCAAGGATCTTGGTGCATGCATGATTCTTGATGACCCGGATGGAGATGAAAAATACATGGTGGATGATGTGGTCATCTATTCCTATGGCAGGATCTTCTTAACTAGATCTTCTAGTCTCAAGGAGAAGCTCCTACATGCAGCACATGAGGACTTCTCTTCTATGCACTTTTATGCATATTTCCATTTGATGGAGGAGTTCACTTGGGAGAGCATCTAGTAGGACATATATCAGCATATGGAGAGATGCATAGCCCAGATGGTGATAGATAGGATGTCACAGCCACCTTCCTACTCATTGGGAGTGAGGGAGAATTTCCAGTGGAGCCATTTCAGCTCAAGACCTCAAGTACATGATGGAGGAGGTATCATTTTACATTTTGTATTGTACTTCTTTTCCTTATTTGAGCAGCATGATGTATCAAGGGGAGTTGCTTCTTCTTGCATATTGTATGATGATGTACTTGTAGCTACTTGTAGCATTGACTTTGTCTATCTTTTTTATGGTTTGTGGGGGAAGCCACATGATTCTTGGTGTGCACCATTGACACCATATTGTAACTTCATGTTGTCATCTTATGAGATGACTGTGGTAGCAAACAAGTGGCTGGAAAAGCACTTGTTATTTATTATTTTGATGTAGGCCAAGGATGCACTACGTTGGTTCCATGAGAGGGACCACGATTCACTCTCCGGTTGTCACTTGGCAACTTGTTCTCATTGTAATTTGCTTCCATATGTTGCTAATATGTATATATTTATGGGGAGCTTTGTTTGGAGAGTGGGCTTGAGGTTGGAGGTGCCCATTGGGAGCATGATTCTCCCCACTTTATATGATGTACATTTTGGGAGGAACCATGGGCAAACCATGATTGCCACATCACACTTTTTCTATACTTGTGGGAGGAACCACTTGGAGAACTTGAAGAGGCACTTCATGGCTAAACTATTTTTTGGGACATCATACAAGTTGACCATCATGATCTTACTCTATGGCTTGTATGAGGGAGAGATGAGGCAGCAGCAAAAGTTTTTGTTGCTATGGTTGCACTTGGGAGAGTATGGGAAAAATTCTTCCCATACTTTTCATGATATTTCTGAAGAGAAGGAAGGCACATTCATGGTGCAAGGAGGTTACCCTTCAGCATTGGAGGATCATGAGAAACTTCCATGTCAGAAGAAGATCTTCTCACATAGCGGCATGATGGTGGATGGATTTGTCATATGGAATGTCAAAGAGAGGAGTCATGGAGCCTTATTTACAAGGCCTACATCGTTGTCACATGGGAGTGTGTTCTTATTGATGGAGTGTTCCAAAAAGTATCTGTATCCCTTCTTCTTTCAGATTTTTATGAGGGCATACCCATGGGGAAACTTACACATGGACCCCACTTTCAGCTCACATACGATTCATGGTAAGAAATACAATTATGTACTTAGTGATTTCTTTTTTGAGTATTTGTATTTTCTCACCATATGTAAACAGTGCATTGCTCCGCAAGAGAGCAAGATTATTTATGGGTTTCATTGTCACTTTAGGGCCAAATCTTGTATTATTGATAACCCATATCTACATGACTTCGGGCAAGTGCTGTATTGTTTTGATTGTATACAGCTGATCTATATTTCTTCTTACTACTTTATAGTAGATGAGCTAACATGCATAGCTGGAAATTCCATGGAGGACAACTTGCCACTTGATACTCTGAATCAACAGATGGGAGAACTGTGCTGCATCCACCAGAGAGACCATATGTATCATCCAAACTTGCACATAACCCTCAGCCATTTTCTGATTTGGATTCCATGTGGTGATGATGTGCCATTCATCTTGTATGGAATGGTTTGGGTTGACATGACTCATGAATTTGGAGAGAGGGTCCTTGGAGAATCAATCTTCTTCTTGCCATTGGAGGGAAATCATGTTGCAGCCCTAGATCAGCATACCCTCTACAATTATCATTAGTGGAGAGGAGGATAGTGTGGTATAGGCCCTCTTGCCTATCATGTTCACTTATTCAGCCCACCTACATTTCAGGAGCCAAAGGTGGAGGATACTTTTCATGAGTTACCATGTTGGAAGGTGACTCACTTCATTTGGATGATAGCATGGGTGAGGGAGGCATTCATTCACCATGATGGTCATCACTCCTACTTTGTGGAGGCCATGAAACAGCAAGCAAGTTTCCATTCACACTTTCCACCTTTGATTGATGCAGACACTTTGGTATTGCACACTTGGGAGGAAGCATTGGATGACAGTTTATCTGTAGATTCTCTTGATGCGGTGATGGAGGCCATCAATGGGAGGCCACATGAGGAGGAGGGGATAAATTTTGCTCTCCTTGTACATTTTCTTGAGGACAAGCAAATATTTTTGAGGGGAGGACTGTAATGTTCCAAAATTTTAGCCTCCAAGCTAAACGGAACATTAGAGTTAGTAGCGGCTCTAGCTAGTGAATAAATGGGAGGAAAAACCCATAAGTCTCCTAAGGAGGAATAAAATAATCCAAATGTGAAAAGGGACACTCTTTCAAGCCTAATAAAACACCTTTATGTGTGAACAGGGATAAAATCAAGCTGCTTTGACTAAGTCAACAACACAGTTTTAGAGGAGGAGGAATCCAAGGATGAATAACGCAGTTTTGGAGGGAGATGTATCTTTGGATAGATATGACCTAATTGAGTGGGGCCAAGGGCAAGAAAAATCGTGTTTTATATAAGGAAGAGGATGGAAGAATTATTCATCATGTCTTAGATTATTTTTCATGTCTGCTCAGACTTTTTCTCTCTCTTGTTGTTCAGTAGAGTAGTAGTGTTGTTTAGCACCGGGTGTTCCTGAGTGGGAATCCCACCTATTTCCTTTTAGGAGCCTCATTGGGAGAGTTTGAATTCATCATTCCACATCAGGTTTTTAGGCCAAGCTTCAGCCAACTTCATCAGCATAGTTTTTCCAGAGATTGTGCAGTGTTGCTGGGTGCAGTAGTGGAAGGGATTGGAATCCCGGCTTCTGAGCTAGTTTCTCATTGGAGGAAGGTTTCCTTCACTTGAGGGATCTATTTGGAGAGCTCTAGAGCTTATTTCAGATCTATGGTATCAGACCACACATTTCCCATACATTCCTAGTGCTGTTCCAGATAGGTAATGCGTTATTTTGGAGGTAGTGTTCATTGCATGGTTTGGTGGCTCTGTTGCAGTGTTTCCTTGTGATTGAGAGGTTCATCCTTTCATGGGAGGAAGCCTTTGAGGGATATACAACAGATAAGACATATTTCAGCCTTCTACACTCATGTACTTCAATGTTGCAGTGGTTATTCAGTAAATTACTGAATTTCCCATCTTGTATGCAGAGTGTTTGACAAGAAACCCTTGTCGGGTTATCTTGTATCTTGTATTAGGAGATTATATCTCTGTTCTTCAGCATTATTTATCAATACATGAGTAGATCTATTTTTCTCCTATGATTTTATGTGTAAACCCTCTCTTAGACTGCGCAGTCACTTTATGCATCAACTCCGGTAAAATGCAGTTTTGGGGTTTTTAGTCATTTTCAGCTACACTAGTGTGGGAGGTATGTTTAACCCACCTAGTTTCATTTCTTTCTAATCTCCTATTGTATTTAGATGATAGATGGATGTATCTATGGGATCCAAGTTATCATTTCTTTTTTTATTTCATATGTTGCTAGAAATGTGTTTTTAATACATGATTCTTGAGTTGTTCCTAATTTGGAATATTATAGTGGTATCAGAGCATGATCTCTAGCTCATCCTGTTAGATCTAGCTATCAGAAGAAGGAGAGATGGACAGAAGCCTTAAAGCTTCAGTATGTGAAATAAGGAAGGAATATAAGCTTACAAAGCTTCTTCCAGAATCTATGCAGAGCTTTCAAGGAGAGTTGAAGAAAATGAGATTGGAGATGGGATCTCCAAAGGAGGTTGAATCTAGAGCTGAATCTAGATTTTCACACGGTGAGTGTGAGCATGCAGCTGCACTCCATGATGTACAACGCATTCAACTGCCCAGAGCTATCTTGAGATTGATGGGAGGAGGAAAAATGCCTAAGAGGAGAACTCTTAGTGATTTGTTGCAGGAGTATGAATCTCAAACTGAGAATTTTAGAGATCATACTAATTTCCAAGAGTTTTGAAAGATCCAGGTGGAGAAGAACCAGCAGTAGGATGCAGGTAGATTTCTTCTATCTACTTTTTCCGGATCACCTACATGTTCAACTGGAGCTTGGGTGAAGGAACTAGATTCCTATTTGTAGCTGCACCACATTTCTGAAAAGGAAGCCATCAAAGTTGCAGTGCTGCATTTCAGAGTTAAGGCTCATGCATAGTGGATTTTTGAATATTGTTCTTTAAAGAATGCCAACGCTTCATCTTATGCAAGATTCATAGAAACATTGATGGGGAGGTTTGGTGAAAAACTTCCTAAGGCACATGAGCAAGGAAAACTTGAGAAAACAAAACCCTTGCATGTGATGGAGGAAAATCCACTTCAGAGAACCATGGGAGGAGTTGAAATCTTGCATTACACTTTACCGAAAGCAAGACCTCCAGTTCATATTATTTAACAAGAGGGCATGGGGATATCCTTTTCACAAGAGGATCCAACTATTGAGATGTTTCCCATACACATTGATGCAGATGAAGGCAACAACACTGTCACATCTAGAGCACATCCAAAGGCTCCCGCGTAGGGAGAGGAGGAGCCAAATTCATTAGCACATTTTTTCCAGAGATTGTGCAGTGTTGCTGGGTGCAACAGTGGAAGGGATTGGAATCTTGGTTCCTGAGCTAGTTTCTCATTGAAGGAAGGTTTCCTTCACTTGAGAGACCTGTTTGGAGAGCTCCAGATATTATTTCAGATCTGTAGTATTAGACCACACATTTCTCATACATTCCTAGCACTGTCACTACTAGGGAATGTGTTATTTTGGAGGCAGTGCTCATTGCATGATTTGGTGGCTCCATTGCAGTGTTTCCTTGTGATTGAGAGGTTAATCCTTTCATGGGAGGAATCCCTTAAGGGATGTACAGAAGATAAGACATATTTCAGCCCTCTACACTCATTTAATTCAATGTTGCAGTGGTCATTCAGTAAATTACTCGATTTCCCATCTTGTATGTAGAGTGTTTGATAGGAAACCCTTGCCGGTTTCTTTTGTATTTTGTATGAGGAGACTAGATCTCTATTCTTCAGCATTATTTATCAATACATGAGTAGATATATTGTTCTCCTATTATTTTATGTGTAAAACCTCTCTTAGACTGCGCAGTCCCTTGAGTAGCAACTTCGCATTTTGCAATCTTGGGGTTTTAGCAATTTCTGGCAATCCTAGGTGTGGGAGATCTGTTTAACCCACCTAGTTTGCTTTGTTTCAGCTCTATAGAATGTATATTGACTAATATATGGGATCCAAGAGTCCATTTTACTATTTTATTTCATTTTTTGCTGGAAATGCGTTTTTAATGCATGATTCATGAGCTGTTCCTAATTTGGAATATTACATTCAGCTATTTTCAAACTCCAATAATATCAAAAAATTGCTGATAACTTGCCTTTTCAAGCTCGTAAAAGTAAATGAATTGATATCTACTCAGTATAAGTTTAACCCTTTTCCATACTAAGATTGATTATTTACGAAAAAGGAATACCTTAAGTTGAATAATGCATCAAGAGTGTTCTCTTCGTATATTATTTTCCATAATTTTTCTATCCGAGTGACAACTAAGAAAAAAGTACTTATGAAGTTCTCTTTCATCCTCTTTTTCAGACTCTTTAAATATGAAAAAGGACCGGGCTATCACTATTGCTAAGCTCGTTAAAACATAAAATAGCGACGGCTTGTCGATCATGGAAAGAATCGAGTTTCATTTATCACTAGAATCGTTAAATTATTAAATAGCAATACTTTATTCGCCCGAAGGGTTGAATTATAGATCAAGAAAATTTTATCCTCCTCAAGCTTGTTAAAAAATAAAGAGGTACTAGTCAACAAATGACTAGGGAAAATTTGGGAAAAGTGAGCAAAGTTTCTTTTTGGTAGCAAGTCGCTCTTGAACATGACACTTCTTTCACTCCATATCCGTGACTATTTGGGTTGGGTAATCATCTTGACGGTTCATTCACACCTATGTTCATCATACCTTCACTTCGGTTTTGGGTCAAAGCTACCAACTCATCACAGTGTCTCCGATATGTTCAAGAGAATTCATCAAAAAATACTAGCACAATTTTTCTAAGGAAGGGTTTGAAAATGGAATTCATCAACCCCTGAAATGTAGAAGGTGCATTAGTAAGGCCAAAAGGCATGACCAAAAATTCATAATGACCCTCATGAGTTCGAAATGTTGTTTTCGGAATATCTTCAGTCTTCATTCTAATTTGATGATATCCTGAACAAAGATCCAACCTGGTAAAATAAATTGCTCCATGTAATTCATCAATCACAAGAATGGGAATTTTATCTTTAATGGTGAGCTGATTGAGCTCCCTATAATTCAGACACGTGCACCATGATCCATCCTTCTTATGTACCAATACTACAGGAGTATAGAAACAACTTTGACTAGGTTGAATTATACCCGCCTCTAACATTTCTGCAATCAGACGTTCAATTTGGCTTTTTTGGACATAAGGATATCTATAAGGCCTGATGTTTGGAGGAACACTTTCTGAAATAAAATGAATAGCATGATCATGATCATGAATAGGTGGGAGTCCTTTGGGAGTTTCAAACACCTTGGAATGATTGTCCAAGACTTTTTGGAGATTTGCAGAAATAGATGATTTTGATGTTGGAACTTCTAGTGAGCATAATTGTGCAATTACGCTTCATTGTTCTTTATTTAGAAGCTTTGTCATAAAATTAGAGCTTATTATCTTTCCCGGCTTCCCTGCAATACCCCGTAATTCGACTTCCTTTCCTTCTAAAAAAAATTTCAAGAAAAGTTCTTGAAATTTAAAAGCTACCGTCCCCAAAGATTGTAACCATTGTACTCCTAGTACAACATCAGCACCTCCCATAGGAATGGAAAGAATTGGACTATTCAATACATATTCCCCCATGGTTAGCTTTATATTATGGCATTTTCCAGAGCAATTTATAGTTCCTCCATTTGCAACCATCACTTAACATTCTGGTGCTAGGTATAGGAAACAATTCAATTCCTTTGCTACCTTACAATGAATAAAATTATGGGTACTACTTGAATCAATCAACATTATTACCTTTTTCTTCTTGATATGTCCTTCTATCTTGAGAGTTTGAGGAGTGGTAATTCCTGCCAATGCATTACACGATATGGTCGGACTCATTTCTTTCTCTTCTAGGGTTGGTTATTGGTGTATATCCTCTTCTTGTTCATTTTCTTCCTCTTCACAATCTATGTAAAATAATTTCTTCTCAGCACACTTATGACCTTTAGCTTTTGACCTTTAGTGTATTTTCTATCACAATTGTAGCAAATCCCTTTTGCTATTTTTTCTTCCAATTGTTGTGGTGTCAACCTTGTAGGTTGTGGAAATCTAGGCGTAGCAACACTTCCTTCTTTATAGAAGTGAGTGGTAGGCTTCCTTATCACCATAATTTTACATTCATTTTTTCTTGCCAACCTGAATACCTTCTCCAATGAATCGGGTTCCAAAACGCAAACTTCATGCTAGATGTCATCCTTTAAAGTACCTATGAAGAGATCAATCTTTCATTCCTCTAGAATATCAGTTACCCTTCTATTCAATTTTTGGAAGTCCTCAATGTGCTCCCCCACTAAACTCTTTTGTTTGAGATTTATCAATTGGCTAAAGAAGGTGTTGCTCTTTGTATCCTCATAATGTGCTATCATTTCCTCTGTAAAAATTGACCAAGTGACAATTTTTTTACGGGGACAAAGCCATCGATACCATACAAATGTATTTTTTTCTAAATGTAAATTTGCAATACGTACCTTTTGTGTGTTTTGCACATTATGGAGATCAAAATATTGCTTCATCTGTAGCATCCATGTTATAGGATCCTTTCCATCAAACTTCCTCATATCCATTTTTGGAATATGGTGTTTCTTCCCACCAACATTAGAGTTTATGAAATCACTATTAACATTTATTTTGTTCTCATCATGAGTTTCCTCTACTATCTTTTCACCATTAGGAAACATTTCTTGTATCAACTTTGTCAACCCTTTTAGATCATTCTTCATGTTTTCCATTTTTTCATTGATCTTAGCTTCCACGTCATCCATCTTAGATTCCATGCCAGCTTCCATGCCATCTATCTTAGATTCCATGCCTTTCTTCAAACCATCCATCTTAGTTTCCACACCTTTCTTCAAAACTTCCATGTCATTTTTTGTTGCTCTTTGTGAGAGCAAAATTTGTTGCACTTGCTCTTGTAATTTTGATATGTCATGTTGCCATTCTTCGTCTTCATGAGTCATAGTAGAGCCTTTTAAAGGCTTAATGGGTGTTGAATTATTTTGAGGGGCCATTTTAGAAACCAATACTGATATCTATTCTACAATATGCCCTTGGAATCAATTCAACTTGATTCTTCAAACAAGACTTATGCAATTCGGAAAAAAAATACACACCTTTTACTTGCTTTTGTAGAGCTCTACATTGAAATTGAATTATCTCTCTAATTGAAGATCCCCAATATCTGAAATTTGCCCTATAGTAGTACTCTGAAGCTTCTTTCAAATGCCACAGGTCTGACTTGATTTGGATTCTTCAAGGAAAAGTTATGTCCAATGCCCCACAATGACCTAATTATGGACTCGTTCAATAGAGCGAAATTGTACGACTTGCCACAGGTCACTGTTTGCTCCTTTGGCTCTGTAATTTATAGACAGGAAACAACAGTCCATGTACTTCCAGCCACTTTTTACAGAATTCCAATTTGATGCTCAGAGAGAGAGTTATGAATATTTTCCCACGATCACCTCTTTGAGATGAAATTAGGGAACCTGAAAAAGACCTAACTTCCATAGATCATATCTCCAAAAATTTTGCGAACCAAGCTTTGAAATTTTTCAAAAATGTTCCTTAGGATCTCATCTTTGCGCTCTAAACATTTCAGCTTCTGAAACTTCATAGAAAAAACGTTATAGCAAAAATTCCGCGATGACCTGTTTAAGTGAAATTCGGGAGCTTGCAAAAATCCCTACCTTCCACAGATCATATCTCCAAAAATATTGCGAACAAAGCTCTGAAATTTTGCGAATATGTTCCTCAGGATTTCAGCTTTGCACCCTACAAATTTCAACTTCTGAACCTTCATAGAAAAAAAATTATAGTGAAAATTCCACGATGACCTTTTTGGAGCAGCGAAACCCTAGAATCCAAAGCTCTGAAACCAAATGTTGGGAAACTAGCTCCAAAAATAGAAGAAAATAGATATCAATGCCTTAGAAATAAGCCAATTCGAGGGGGAAACCTCCAATACATTACATGAATGAAAAATTCTTGGATGATTCAAATTAAAAAACCTCCTTTCTATATATAGGAGTCCATGGGGCCACAATTTAATCCCAGTGGGGCCACAATGTAATCCTAGCTGACCTAACAATAATAACGTAAGGGCACAATAATAACAATATGGGGGTTGCAGGGGTACAATAATAACAATAAGGGGGTTACACTAACAACAATCAGGGACTATACTAGTAATATAGGGACCTAACAAACATTGACATCAATGGTGGTTCTCTCGCGTTTGTTAACAGCTCACATCATTGGCTGGTAATCAAACGATGTCTTCCCATGTTCGACTACAAATCATATATTTGCATGGCTAGACTTGTACCCGAATGATCGAGTGAACGAGACAAGAAGACCCCAGATCTAGTTTCAGCCATCTAGGCTGCAATTTCAGGATTGTTGTACACATCATCTATACGGTGACCTTACATACAGATTGTCATCCAAACATGGGCCTATATCTGTAGGCATGTCTACATTGGGAAACATTCCAATGAAGACGACTTTCTGTACTATGTACATGTTATTAGATTGTTTATGTGCTGAACATGGGAATGCCTACCCTCAACAATTATGATTAAGAGGATATATCATGATGTAATGTATTGTAAGATTGATATAGGTCACCACTCCACTTCATCTCTAGCCCTTCACAATGTAAAGCATCTCAATCAAAAAAAAAAATTATTATTCTGACTTCATGCTTTAGGGGGGAATTTTTTATAGGTCAATTAGGGCATCATTCCCAATTACCTAGTTAACTAGAAATCATCTCCAGGACCAATGAATAGGGTCTATCATCCCCTATCATTTCAGTTGCTACAAAGAACAAGACAAATCATCCATGACTTTCATCTGCAAAGGTTTCCAAGATTTGAAGTTTATAATATATCATGTGAGAGCTCACCAACGTTGCCTGTAAAGGGACTAAGTGCATTGCATATGCAAGTAACCCAATTCAAGGGTGCTCTGCAAAGCACTTCCCGACACTCAAGGGTGCATTGGTCACATTGGGAGTGAAATTCACATTGTTCCAGAATCTCCACTTGGCTAGTGCCTTCTAGAAGAGTTCACATGTGTCAAACTTCGAATCCATGTGTCCATTTGACATCTACAAGATTGGGAACATGTCTTTCCTATTATTGGAAAGTCATTGATTATAAAACTACCTTCAGCTCCTCTATAAATTGAGCACATATCTTAGTGTTTGATAAGGATTAATTGGAGTAGAGAAATGCTGGTGGAATTTCAATTGAGGAATTGATTTCAGTGACATGCTGCTGGAGAGATGTGCATTGTGATGAGGTTGGGATGCTGTTGGAGATGGTGACACTAAATTAATCACTGGGTTGTAACCTCCCCTTCTATCCATTAATAAAGATTGCCGCTTACTTTCCCACATATGTATCTATATAAGCTCATGTATTTCATATTATGAATTCTTATTTGATGCATTTGATTCATGTTTTATTGATTTAATTGAATAACTTGAATAGACATATTTATTATTTCTATCTATTGTTGTTTAGTGTTCATCTTTGCAGAGAATATTTTGGTGACTTAGCTCAAATTTGAAGCTACAACAAGAGTGATAGAAGGATAATAGGAAGCGCTTGGACTCCAAGTAAGTTCATTGATTTGTTCTGTGTGTCTATTTATAGTTAGGAAAAGTAGTTGCAAAGTCTTTAACCTATTGTTCTAGATGAGCACTACATCTACGAAATAATGTTTTATCCGTAATCCATAATTCCGCATAACAATGTGTTATCCATAGTTCCCTTTAAGACAAAGTTTTAGGGGTTGCCTCAAATGAGCACATCATATTCATGTGGATTTGAGTTCAAGGTACTACTCTATTTTAGGGCGCTTTCATTGTGACTTGCTACTTTCTCTACCTTTATCAAACTTTCTAGTCCAAATTGTTTCATATGGGATCTCTTCCTTGAATTGTACCCATTCATTTCTCACCACTCCACTTTGGCTAATGTTATCCTCATGGAGCATTTCATTATTTGCACAAAGTACTAAGTAATTCATGATAGCTCTTAGGATTCCCTTTTTCTTAAGTATACCAACAAGAACATGGTGGGTTTTCAAAAATTTTGATATTATGGTTTTGGGCCCTGTTACCGCAAAATATATCACCTTAGTGTGAAGCCTCTTTAAGCTTTAGATTAAGCGAAATAATGAGATCAACTACCACTGTCACCTTAGAAATTATTCCCTTATGGTTCTATGGATGGATATTATTATCTCCACAGGGGAGACTTCCCTAATAGATCTCGAAGATTAGATAACCCAAGAACTCAGAAGATTAATATTGTACAAGGATTTTGCTAAATAAAACACCGAAAGATGATATTCAATAAAGTAGGGTTGTAGGTAAGGCAAGAAATAATTCAAGGTAAGGAGGTCAAAAGGCCTATGGCTAAATCTAGAGGGAATGAATGGCCTTTGAGAGGCTCGAATATATCCCATAGAGATGTTACATTCAAATTAGCAATTGTTGTTAAAAATAGGGTTTTTAGGAAGCACAATTTACAACAATACAAACATAGCCTATAACTGATATTAAACAATAAATAAGCATACGTTATTCAAAGAGTAAATAACTGAATATGTTGTAGCAATTTTTCAATGGAAAAAAATGCATAAAATAGCTATGAAACCCTATGACTCAACCCTAAAAAGATGACTTAAAAATGCACAAAGTATGATATTTTTTATTTTATAATTTAGCATATACAAAGCCTAACGTTGGGACTATGAGATCCAAGGTGTTGAGATTCAACAAGAAGATCCTAGTGAAAATTAAGCACCTACACTATGATGGAGCCTCAAGCTATTTTTAGGTGGATGTCTATTTATAGATGCATGAGAAAATTCTATTTATAGATGATGTCTATTTATAGATGTATGTGCAAGTTCTATTTATAGATTGCATGTCTATTTATATATGCATGTCAACTATTATTATCCCTTAATAATAGTTGGACAATAAACAATAATCTACTCTCAATGAGCACTTGGAAATAGTTAACTGAAGTGGAAAATCAGTTAGCTATGGGAATTTCGAGTTAAGAGGTTGGTTGGTGGGACATGCAAGTGGACTTAGTTGTAATTGAGTGATTCAAAGTTGTAACAGAGTTGGAAGTGCAATTATGAAATTTATAAAGTAGTTTAACTCAATTAAGTGAGTTAAACTCAGTTGTGCTAGTTGTAACTAAAGATACACTAGTGAGATATCAAGTGAATTAATTATTAATTAATTCACAATTAGTGGCCTCACATGCAACTGAAGATTTACTACTATTAACTGCATGCATGTCAGATCCAGTGGAGACCCAGTTAAGCTCTAGGTGAAAGGGAAGTTTAATATCATTTGTGACATTTTCGGTTACACACATGTAACCACACATATTGGATGTGCCCATGAGGATTGCACAGTCAAGGAAAGCAGGATTCCATTCATTCATGGATTGCTATCAGCTGGCATTGCACAGTGGAGGCAGGCTATCTAGAGACAATAAATTGGCTAAGGAACTTGCCAATTTTTGTATGACAGTGTGAGACAGTTAGCTCATGTACTAAGAGCTCTTGGATTAAAGCTTTGTATGTAATTGTTTCATGATCTATGATAAAATACATAATAGACTATAGTGGAGTTTTTAGCTATAAGCTTTCCCCGATAAATTATATGTCTTATGTGTGATTGATCTTTCTTCATGATATTGTGATTGGTGATTGTATTGTTTCAAATTATGCAATTATTGTAGAAGTGATTATGTATTTAATAGTAGCATATTATTTTTAGATCAGGAGAATCTAGGAAATACATATTTTGTATTAAATTTCTACATGGTATCAAAGCACAGGCAATTGCAATTTTGAAGCAGGAGTTGAGTTTGTTGGTGGAAAGAATTCGAATTTGCAGAAAGACTTTCTTGCCACTACAATTGATTCATGATTGAAATGGCTTTCAATGGCCTGAGGTTAGAGTATGAACTTGAGGGCAGGTCGAACTACATTGGTTAGAAGGACAAGATGGAGGTAGTACTCGAAGACAATGGCTTGAAGGAATTCATTGAAAAAGATGTTCCTAAGCCAGATGCTGCAAACGTTGCCAATATTGATGCACGGCGAAAGAAAGTGGCAAAGGCGAGGAGGATCCTATTGGAGGGAGTATGATACCACATTGTCTCAAGCCTCCATGGGAAAGCCACACCATATGCTATGTGGAAGGCTTTGAAGGATCTATTCCAAAGCAACAGCAACCATAGGAAATTGGTGCTCAAAGATAAACTCAGAAAGATCAAGATGGAAAAGAGTGACGCCATTCCAAAGTATCTCACAAAGTTTGTCCAATGTAGGTATGAGCTTGGGAGTGTCGGAATAATTTTTGTTGATGATGATTTGGTGAGCTTGGCTCTCTTGGGAATTCCTAAGAGTTGGCACAATTATGAAGACTCTATCAATGGACGGGAAAAATTTAAAATTTGGGAACGACTGTGGTCGGATCTGGTGCAGGACAAGTTCAGGCGGAACACCAGAGATGACTCTTCATCAAAGCATGATGATGAAGAGGATTGTGCTTTGGATGCCAAGGTGAAGAAGAGGAAGGACAAGAAATTCCATTCTAAATATGAGTCTAAAGGTAAGAAGCAGGATATGTCCAAGGTGAAGTGTTTTCACTGTCATGAACATGGGCATCTTGCTACTAACTGTCCGCAAAAGAAGAAGAACAAGAAGGTTGCTGGAGTTGCAGTTGGTACGGCCCTTGCCTCGCAATTTGAGCTTGAATTCTCTTTGATTGCATGCATGGTTTCAAGTGCATTGGGGTCGGTGTGGTATTTGGATAGTGGTGCTTCCTTTCACATGACGGGATATAAGGAACTTTTCAGTGACTTGGAGGAGAAATATCTCCAAATGCATATAGAGATGGACGATGATGGACGGTATAGTGCAACCGACATTGGTACCATTACCTTTTAGAGGGATTCAGGTAAACCATTTCAATTGAAATATATTATGTATGTTCCAGGTCTGAAGAAAAATTTGGCCTCAGTCGCAATGTTGGAGGATAAAGGCTATGACGTTAATTTTAGCGATAGAAAATCTCTCCTGTGACATAAAAAAATTGGTCAAGCCAAGAGGATAGGGATTTTAGTTAAGAATCTCTACAACCTGGAGGTAGATGTTTGTGCTACCATGATGGGCAAGGCGAAAAAAGTGGTGAGCCGGGATGAGGGCGAATTATGCCACAGGAAATTGGGCCATCTTCATCATGGAGCCTTGAAATCCATGTAGCAAATATCTACTGGACTTCCAATGGGAACACTTGCTCAGTTTGATCAGTGCAAGGGTTGCACCATGGGGAAGTATGTAAAGTCTACCTTTCATGAGAAGGAGAATCATGCTTCGGGGATCCTTGAGAGAGTTCACACAAACGTGTGTGGACCATTCTCAGTTGCTTCAACATCAAAACATAAGTACTATGTTATTTTTTTTTATGACTTTTCTCGTAAATTATATATCTTCTTCATGCAGAAGAAGGATCAAACGTTCTCAAAGTTCTATGAGTTTAAGGCATTGGTGGAGAAAGATTCGGGGAAGAAATCGAAGGCTCTTAGGAGCGATAATGGTGGAGAATACATCTCTAAAGAATTCAAAAACTTTGCAGCAAAGAAGGAAGTCGAAGAGAACTCATAGCGCCTCATAACCCACAAAAAAATGGGATCGCGGAGAGGAAGAACAGAACGATCTTGGGTGCAACACGAGTGATGTTGCATGATCGGGTCCTACCAATGCATTTGTGGGTAGAAGCATGCAACACTGCGATTTATGTGCAAAACCATTGTCCTCATAAATTACTTGGCATGAATACACCTGAAGAAACTTTCACTGGTAAGAAACCAGATGTTTCACACTTTAAGATTTTTGTCTCATCTGTTTATGTGCATGTGACCAAGGACGACAGGAAGAAGCTGGAGCTGACTGCTAAAGTTGGGATTTTTTTGGGGTAAACAGAAACACCCCATAATTATCGTGTGTATTTTCCAAATAGTCGAATGACTGTGGTGCGACATGATATAAAATTCGATGAGGGGAAAACCATGCACTTGTCGCTTAAGAGGGAGCTAGACTTGCATGCAAAGGAGCAATTGTTGTTTCCCAAAGATGAGTCTCTAGATGTGGATCAGCCACAGGTGGAGGTTCATGGAGTGGAGGAGTACACTCACGCAGAGCCAAACATCATAACTGGCAGAAGGCGTACCACAGAAGCTGATAGGTTGTGACTTTATGCTGCACATAATGTAGGAGTCCCTACTTCACAACACAGACAAAGAGAATATCCTGACCGATTTACTAGATACATGGCTCTCATGAGAAAATGTATTGTGACTAAACCATCTTCCTTTCAGGAAGCAATGTAGGAGCCCACATGGGTAGATGTTGTTATCACCAAAATAGGACCCTAATAGGCTGCTGATCAGACTACCTCAATGTAACTATTTCAAACCAACCTTTTAGCTGAGGCTTAGCCTCCTCAGCCTGAGAGGGCTCTCTCAAGGGTTTATGATATTGATTAATGATAATAAATATGGCTAACTCTATCTTGGTTTTGTGTGTTTGTAGGTTGAAAGATGAAGGCTTGCTACCATTGGGCTATGGAGTCAATTAAATCAGTAGATTCAGTGGCAAGATTTTTGGACTTGGAAGCTGAGGAAAATGGGGTTTTTAAACAAATATAATTCACTCAAGAACATAGGTCAACACAGTAATTCCATTACTAAAGGAATTCAGAGCATAGGGCTATGAATTATGAGTAATAGCAATGGAATCTACTGCTAATGGTTCAAAGGTAATTTACTCACAAAATGCAGAAAAACACAGTCATCTCATTACTAAAGGAAGTCAGAGCACATGGTTGTGAATTCTAAGTAATAGCAATAAGATCCACTGCAAATTATTCAAAGTAACATATAAATCAATAAAACATTAACCCCATGAGAACTCATATCTGTTTAGGAAAACCTCTCTGCATTACTAATTATCTTTCATAGCATAAAGCAGCAGCTGGGCCAAAAAGTCTTCAACATTCTTCTAATTCGACCTCTTGCTTCATATATATCTTTTAAAATATTGGATTCTATGATCCATCATCAAGAGAATTCGAATTTCTATTATTGACACCTATTCTAACCATAAAACAGGCTTATTAATTACAAAATGACAGCTTGACTGTCTTTGAAGAGTCCTAATTCAAATAGGACTAAAACTCCTAAAGATACTCATAACAAGCTTATCTAGTCTTAAATTCATCCTTTTCCACCTGCAACCTCATGAGGTCGAATTTGGTGATGCCTCCAGCCTTGTTATGAACCCTGTTGTTCCATGACCTAACTTCCCTAGAAACCAAGAAACAGAGTTTGCTGAAATTTAGCCCTTACCTCCATGCTTGATCTTTGAACCCTTTTTTGCTGGCAATATGGACCTTTTAAGATAAGTGACATGTATTATCACTTCCATGGAAACATCCCTTTCCACCTGTACAGAAACTAATCCTTTGAAAAAGTAAAAGGAGAGATGGTATGGCTGCACTACGAAATGAGCAACTATTTTCATAGTGCAGAATTTGTATCTTTGCAAACCACTGTCAACCATTCTTTTTCTTTTGTCTTGAGACCTAGAATTTCATTTGTGAACTATTTCCAACCACCACCAGCAACAAAATTCGGAAATGAAGCTTTTTTACCTCTCAAAACCCTTATAAAAATGTTTAAAAATGCACCTACAGTAGTTTCGTAGCACGCTATGAAACTGCTGTGTATGTCCCTTTTACACAGTTTTTTCACAATATTCTGATTTTAAGAGTATTTTCACCTTTTAATGATTTCCTTGATGTTAATAAACCTTAGCCATCAAAATAATTCAACTTTTCAAATTCCTCAAAAAGTGATGTCTTTCCCAAAAACAAGACTGTATTAAGGATTTGTCACTTAATGCACTTTTTCATCTGAAAAATAGATTTTGAGGCAGAACTTTTATCTTCTCACCCATAATGTATTTTGAAAAACTGAAAGAGGCTTTTGGAGACCAATTTTTCTTCAACAAAAACCTCTCTTTTTTTCTGAAATACCTCTCCTACTGCCCAGAAACTGTCTTTGAACAACTTGTGTAAAACTGGAAAATTTTGATTTCTGAAAATATGGCTTAAAAGAAAGTACTGTATCTCCCAAATGGTAAAAATTATGAAAAACGTGAGATAGGTTATTGTATCTGGAGATTTTATGAAGAGAAGCCTCCTTCATAATTTCAAAATACTTTTTCATGTGGCCATAAACTGATCTTGAAAAAGACTACTAAAACCATAAAATAGAGTTTTTCTCTCAATGACTTTCAATAGTTTCGTAGCGCAAGTTAAACCATCAATTTATCCAACCTCATAATGAATTTCAAGAAAATTAAATAGGTTTTTTTATTTCAATATGTTAGGAAGAAAAACCTTTTTCCATTTTCAAAAAAGAGTTTTCAATTGCTCAGGAACCCTTCTGGACGTTGACTACTAAAAGCAAAAAAACAGGGTTTTTTTGCTGAAAAAGGCAGTTTCAGCCATTTTCGTAGCACAAAACCGTTTTTTTACACTGTATGTGCTATGAAAACGTGGTTTCGTGGCTAATTCCAAAAATTATTCAAAATGGTTAAAAATTTGTCTTTCTAAACATGGTATGAGACACTCAAGGTATGAAATAAGGTTGTTGGACTTTATTTTGTAAATGAAAATGAGACTCTAACGCTATCACTTAACCCCTAAAAACTTAAAATGACTCAAGACCTACTTGAAAACATGACCAAAAGAGGATTTGACACAATGACGCTTTGAAAATCTAGGGTGTGATAACAGATGCAATGGTGGAGGAGTATGACTCCATTGTCAAAAACAGTGCTTGGGAAATTGTTCCAAGGTCGGTTAATAAATCAGTGGTAGGTTCGAGATGGATCTACAAGGTAAAGAAAGCTGTTGATGGGAGTTTTGAGAAATACAAGGCCAGATTTGTGGCCTGGGGCTTCTCACAGATCAAGAGGATAGATTATGGAGAGACCTTTGCACCTGTCGCAAGGTATTCTTCCATAAAGACCCACCTTGCTCTCTCAGTGCAGATGGGCTGACGCATTCATCAAATGGATGTAAAAACCATGTTTCTCAATGGTACCATTTAGGATGAGGTGTACATATAACAGCCTGAAGGTTTCGAGATCTTCAACAGTGAGTCACATGTGTGCCGACTCAAAAGAGCATTGTATGGGCTGAAGCAAGTACCCCTTGCTTGGTACACTCAGATAGACAACTATTTCACCGGACAGGGCTTCACCAAAAGTGAAGCAAATGCAAACCTATACCAAATTGTGGTGGAGGGTAAGCTTTTAATCATTTTTCTTTATGTTGATGATTTAATATTGACTGGTGATGAGAAATTGATACACTCATGCAAGGAGGATCTTGAAAGGGAGTTCAAGATGAAGGATATGGGCCCCCTTCATTATTTCCCTAGATTGGAAATATGGCAGTGAGATGGTGAAATTTTTGTGTCTCAAGGAAAATATGCAAGGGATATACTAGGTAAGTTTCACATGGAGGGCTACAAACCCATGGATACTCCTGTTCCAGGAAACTAGATGAAAGAGGATGCTACTTTTGGAGAGGTAGTGGATGCTACTGTCTATCGACAGTCAGTGGGTTCGCTAATGTATCTAGTGAAAACGAGACCAGACATTTGATATGTGGTTAACCTGTTGAGTCAAGCTATGTTTAATCCTACCAACATCTTTTGGAAGGCGAGCAAGCATGTCCTGAGATACCTAAGGGGCACATCAGAGTATGATTTATGGTGCAGACAGACGGATGAGGTGAATTTTCATGGCTTCAAAATGGATGCAGATTGGGCAGGCAGCTCAACAGACAGAAAGAGCACATCAGGGGGGGTCTTTAGCATTATATCTACAGATGTTTCTTGGTACAACAGGAAGCAGAGATCCATGGCACTTAGTTCATCGAAAATGAAATACATGGCAGCGAGTCAAGTTGCATGTGAGATTATCTGGATGAGAAAGAACTAAGTGGGACATGAGAGTTTAATGTGAGATAATGATTAATATCAAGATTAATCGAGTTAAGAGGTTGGTTGGTGGGAAATGCAAGTGGACTTAGTTGTAACTAAGTGATTCGAAGTTGTAATTGAGTTGGAAGTGCAGTTATGAAAGTTGTAAAGTAGTTTAACTCAGTTAAGTGAGTTAAAATCATTTGTGCTAGTTTTAACTGAAGATACACTAGTGAGAGCTCAAGTGAATTAATTATTAATTAATTCACAATCAGTGGCCTCACATGCAACTGAAGATTTACTACTATTAACTGCATGCATGTCAGATCCAGTAGAGACTCAGTTGAGTTCTAGGTGAAAGGGAAGATGACTATTAGTTGTGACATTATTGGTTGCACACATGCAACCACACACACATTGGATGTGCCCATGAGGATTGTGCAAGCAAGGAAAGCATGATTCCATTCATTCAGGGATTGTTATCAGCTGACATTGCGTAGTGGAGACAGGTTGTCTGGGGACAGTAAATTGGCTAAGGAACTGTAATGTTCCAAAATTTTCCGACAATAATTTGGAACGTTAATTTTTGTTGGTTTCACTTAGGAGGAGAATAAGTGGGTAGGGAGGCCCATGCATAATATTATTCTCAATAAAATCCCTCATAACATGAAAGGGGATCATATTTGGAGCTGGTTTGCACACCCTCATGTGTGAACAAGGTTATTTGCAAGGAGGCTTGGTTAAGTTTGACCAAGTCAACAGCGCTGCCTTAGGAGGAGTGGCTTACTTAGGAAGCCAGCGCAGTATGAATGAGGAAAGGGTTATTTGGTGGAGGAAACCCTAAAGGATTGGGACCCATGGAGAGGGGCTTTCATTTGTATAAAAGGAGGGCAAGGCAACCATTGTTTTTCATGCTTATGATTATTCATCACATTGTCTAGTGAGACAATTGAGCATTCTTTGTTGTTTAGCAAGAATTGCCGGAGGAATTCCTGTTTAGGATTCCTTCTCCTTCTTGAGGGGTCTTTTGAGGGATTGCTCTTCATTTTCCTCACATCCAGGCTTGAGGCCAAGCATCCTCCATTAGGATAGCATTATTTCTGCAGCAGATTAATGTTGTGTTGCTAGGTGTTGCAGTGAGGGTTCACTACATCATCCCCTTCAGCTATTTTTCAGAGGAGGAGTCCCTCTTTCCTTTGGGATATTAGTTCAGAGGCTTTCCGGAGCATATTTCAGACTTTTGCATCAAGGCCAACTCTTTCCATAGCCCTACAACACAGTTCCATTCAGAGATTGCGATATTTTGAGAGGAGCATCTACAGTGGGGTTCTTGCAGTTTGTTGGAGGGTGAGATCTTTGGTGAAGGGATCACTCTTGCATCCTAAAGATCTGTTGGAGGAGGCACATTAATTTTGGGCATCATCTATTGCCATCTCCATCCAGTTTTATTTCTGAGTTGCTGCAGCTACCCAGCAACTCCGGCATTTTGCAGTTTTTGAATTTTATTGCCAATCCTTCCCGAATTGACAAGAGGTAGTCCTTGGGAACTGATATCTTCACTCTCATTGTTGTATTTGGCCACACATTTGTTTATCTATGTATTTAACATATGTAGCATGCAGTTTCTCTATAAAACTGCGTTTTCATAGCTTGGTATACATTGTGTAGCAGTGGTTTTGTCATGTATATTTTACTTGTTTCTTGAGGTTGAGTATTGCCTATCTTGAGTGACATTTTTCCTCAAGATCTTGTATTCATTGTTGTTGATATTATTTAATGAGAAGGCTATGGATTTATCTCACATTTCTATGAGTTGAGTGTTGCTGTTGCACCATTATTTTGCTTGCTTATTGCTGGGGCTCCAACTTTAGAATATCTTGAGATATTCTCATCGTTGTAGCAATTTCTTGAAAAAGGAATATTACAGTGGTATCAGAGCATGATCTTTGGCTCAGCCTATGGCTTCAAGCCAAAGTGTTGAATCTCTGAAGGGGGAATATTTCGAGCTCTATGGACAGATTCTGTAGATGGCCAGGTAGCCTCTAGATCTTATGTTTTTTTCAAAGGTGACATATCCAGTAAATTCCCCTGTAGTCAATCTCTAGAATAGAATTTTGATATTTCTGAAATGGGAACTTTCCAGTGCTATCAAGGAGAGAGAAGATGAAGACTCCATCATATGGAGAAAAGAGGGAAGAAGAGCCTACAAAGCTTCTTCCAAAATCTGTACAAGGAATTCATGAAGAATTTGAAGAGCTGATGAGGGAGATTGGTATAGGATCTCCAAGAGGGTTTGAAACTGAATCAAACTACAGATTTTCTTGTAGGGGAAGTGAGCATGAAACTACACCCTATGATATACAGTGCAGTCACATGGCTAGCTTTTCCATGGGAAGAGAAGAAGAAGAAGAAGAAATGCCAAAGGAAGGAACTCTTAGAGGTTTCTTGCATGAGTATGAGTCTCAAACCCAAAGGTTTAGAGATCATATTACTTTCGCGGAGTTTTGCAATATCATGGTGAGGAGGAGCAAGCAGCATGATGAGGATAGATTTTCTCTATCTATCTTTGATGGTTCCCCTACTTGTTCAGCCAGGGCTTGGATAGAAGAGCTAGACACCTTTTTGCAGCAGCATCAGATTACCGAAGATGAAGCCATCAGAGTAGCAGCGCTGCACTTGGGAGGTAAGGTCTATGCATGGTGGTTATTTGAGTCATTTACTTTGAATAATGAAAATACCTCTTCCTATGCAATGTTAATTAGAACTTTGATGAAGAGATTTGGTAGGAGGAATTCTAAAATGCATGTAAAGGAAACAAACACATTCAAACAAACAAAACCCTTGCATGTAATGAAGAAAACCATAGACTCAGAATCACTGCAGAAAGCTATGAAGGAGGCTGATATCTTGCATGATGCCTTGTTGGAGGCAAGATCTTCATTTTTGGCACAAGGGGGCAAAGAGGTCCTTTTTCCAAAAGAGGATCCAATCATTGGAGGGTTGCCCACTCATAATGAGGAAGCTAAGGGCAACATCGCTGTCATTTCTAGAGTTGATCTAGTACCTCATGCAGGGGAAGGAGGAGCTCTTGCTACAACTAGAGGGATTCTTGCAGCTTTGCAAGGAAGTCCCCAGGAACTCATACATGGAGGTCCAAGCACAATCAATAAGCAGCATGATTGTGCAGCACTGCAGTTGGAGGAAGGAGGAAGAACAACATCATGTGATGAGAGGCACACACCCTTCTCTATTTCAGAGAGCTAGTGCAAAGAGGAGGCAGAATGTATTGTGTTGTGAGAGCAAGGGCAAGATTTCCCAACCAAATGTGCAGTCCCCTCTTGACATATATGTCTCACTGCATAGAGGCATTCCACCAGGGAGGCCACCTGATCCATCATTGATGAGAGACATTTTGTCTTTGGATTCACCGCTCTTGGATTTTGGAGAGGTGAATAGTTTGGAGGAGAACTTTGGCATGAGGGATGTCAAAGTAGCAGACAGCAGCAGAAGGAGAGCTACACAGGCCAGATCACCAGCGATGTCTCTTAGGAGGATTGATCCTTACTGGAGATCTCAGCTCTTATTTGAGTACTCTAAGGATATTGATGCATGCATGATTCTATATGACCCGGGTAGAGATGATGAGTATATGATGGATGATATAGTCATCTATTCCCACGGCAAAGTCTTCTTGACTAGAGATTCTAGTCTCAAGGAGAACTTGTTGCATGCAACACAGGAGGACTTCATTTCCATGCATTTTGATGCACATCTTGCCTTGGTAGAGGAGTTCATTTGGGAGGGAATCCAGCAGGACATACATCAACATATGGAGAGATGCATAGCCCGGATGATGATGGTGAGGATGTTACAACCACCTTCCTACTCATTGGGAGTAAGGGAGCCTTTTCAGTTGAGCCATTTCAGCTCAAGTCTTCGAGTACATGATGGAGAATGTACAATTTCACCTTATGTTTTGTACTTCTTGTCCTTTTATGAGCAACATAACGTACCAGGGAGGGTTGTTCCTTCTTGCATATTGTATAATGATGTACCTAAAGCCATTTGTAGCATTGAGATTGGCTATCTCATTGGTAGTTTGTGGGAGAGGCCACATGATTTTTGGTGTGCACCATTGACACCCTTTTGTACTTTCATGTTTACATCTTGTAGGATGATTGTGGCAGGAAACAAGTGGCTGGAAGAGCACTTGTTTTTGTTTGCTTTGATGTGGCCATGGGATGCAATGTGCTAGTTCCTTGTGTGGGACCTTGATCCACTTTCCGGTTCTCATGTGACAACTTGTTTCTATTGGTTTTTGCTTCCATGTATTACTGATATGTATATGTTCATGGGAAGCTTTGATTGGAGAGTGGGCTTGAGATTGAGGATGCCCATTGGGAGCATGATTCTCCTTACTACACATGTTGTACATTTCAGGAGAAACCATGGGCTAACCATGAGTGCCACATTACATTTCTTTCCTTCTTGTGGAAGAAACCACTTGAAGAGCTTGAGGAGGCATTCCATGAATCATGATGAGATGGAGGAGTTAGCACAGTCAAATCTTTTCCCTTTGAGGATGAGGGAATATTCATCTATGAGTCACTCCACTTATATGAGCAAAACATATGGTAGGAGTATTTTTGGATTGCACAATGATTTTTCTATATATATGCATCTCTTAACCATATATGTGCAGGGATTTTCTCAAAGGAAGGATATTCTTCCTTCTAGATTTGGTGGTCTACATGAGGCCATTGTCGATGATCACTTCCTAAGAGGAGATGGGGAGGATATTTCTCATGGTTTGTGAAGAAACTAGGGCAGCAAGCAAATGGTGGGGGGGCCACCCATCATTTTATTTTCTATGGTAGTGGAGAGTCAAACTGCGTTGGCTTCATTTGAGGGACCATTGTCCTTCTCCTTTACTACACATGGTAGCCAGCATGATTCTCCTTATGGTTCCCTTAGTTGATATTGCTAGAGCTTTCCTTGGGAGCATGATTGGAGGAGAGACACATTGAGTGAATGTGTCCTTGGAGGGAGAACACTCCCACACACTTTGCACTACATGTTTTAAAGGGAGCATGGGAGATGGTATGGCCACTATAGAAGCTCATTTGTTTCATTATGAGGTGATCCATATGAGGAATGAGATGCCATATGATGATGACTTCCAACTCATCATATATGGAGAGACTTGGGCCAGAATGATTTGCAGCATTGGAGGAGAGGTCCTTGGGGATCTAGTCTTCATCTTGCCACTTGAGGGCAAGTATTTTGCAGCCCAGGATCAGCATTTTATCTATACTTATCATGAGTGAAGAGAAGGAAAGTGTGGGGTAGGCAAAATTGTCTACCATGAGCATATTTTCATCCCACCTACTTTGCCGGAGCCAAAGGTGGAAGACAGTTTCCAGGAGTTGCCTAGTTGGGAGGTAACTCATTTTGCATGGATGATTGCTTGGGGATGGAGGATCCACATGAGGAAGATGTTCCTCAAACAATTTCTAGAATCCATGCCTTGAGAGAGGGCTTTCTAGTTCTATCCTTGTAGTTGCTTGAGGACAAGCAACATTTGGGAGGGGAGGATTGTAATGTTCCAAAATTTTCAGACAATAATTTGGAACATTAATTTTTGCTGATTTCACTTAGGAGGAGAATAAGTGGGTAAGGAGGCCCATGCATAATATTATTCTCAATAAAATCTCTCATAATATGAAAGGGGATCATCTTTGGAGCTGGTTTTCACACCCTCATGTGTGAACAAGGTTATTTGCAAGGAGGCTTGGTTAAGTTTGACCAAGTCAACAACGCTGCCTTAGGAGGAGTTGCTTACTTAGGAAGCCAGTGTAGTATGAATGAGGAAAGGGTTATTTGGTGGAGGGAACCCTAAAGGAGTGGGACCATGGAGAGGGGCTTTCATTTTTATAAAATGAGGGCAAGGCAACCATTGTTTCTCATGCTTAAGATTATTCATCTCATTGTCTAGTGAGACACTTGAGCATTCTTTGTTGTTTAGCAAGAATTTCCGGAGGAATTCCTGTTTAGGATTCCTTCTCCTTATTGAGGGGTCTCTTGAGGGATTTCTCTTCATTTTCCTCACATCCAGGCTTGAGGCCAAGCATCCTCCATCAGGACAGCAGTATTTCTGTAGCAGATTAATGTTGTGTTGTAGTGAGGGTTCACTACATCATCCCCTTCAGCTATTTTTCAGAGGAGGAGTCCCTCTTTCCTTTGGGATATCAGTTCGGAGGCTTTTTGGAGCATATTGCAGACTTTGGCATCAATGCCAACTCTTTCCATAGCCCTACAGCGCAGTTCCATTCAGAGACTGCGTTATTTTGAGAGAAGCATTTACAGTGGGGCTCTTGCAGTTTGTTGGAGGGTGAGATCTTTGGTGAAGGGATCAGTCTTTCATCCTAAATATCCATTGGAGGAGGCACATTCAGTTTGGGCATCATCTATTTCCATCTCCATCCAGTTCTATTTCTGAGTTGCTGTAGCTACCCAACAACTCCGGCACTTTGCAATTTTTGTATTTTATTGCCAATCCTTCCCGGATTGACATGAGGTAGTCTTTGGGAGCTGATATCTTCACTCTCATTGTTGTATTGGGCCATACATTTGTTTATCTATGTATTTGACATATGTAGCATTCAGTTTCTCTATAAAACTGCGCTTTCATAGCTTGGTATACATTGTGTAGCAGTGGTTTTGTCATGTATATTTTACTTGTTTCTTAAGGCTGAGCATTGCCTATCTTGAGTGACCTTTTTCCTCAAGATCTTGTATTCATTGTTGCTGCTATTATTTAATGAGAAGGCTATGGATTTCTCTCACATTTCTATGAGTTGAGTGTTGTTGCTGCACCATTATTGTGCTTGCTTATTGTTGGGGCTCCAACTTTAGAATATCTTGAGATATTCTCATCGTTGTAGCAATTTCCTGAAAAAAGGAATATTACAGGAACTTGCCAATTTTTTTATGACAGTGTGAGTCAGTTAGTTCATGTACTGAGAGCTCTTGGATTAGATCTTTGTATGTAATTTTTTTATGATCCATGATATAATACATAATAGAAGATAGTGGGGTTTTTAGCTATAAGCTTTCCTCGGTAAATTATCTATGTTATGTGTGATTGATATTTCTTCATGATATTGTGATTGGTGATTATGTTTCAAATTCTGCAAATATTTGTAGAAGCGATTCTGTATTTAACAGTAGCATATTATTGTTAGATCAGGAGAATCTAGGCAATACATATTTTGTATTAAATTTCTACACAAGGTATTTTATGCTATTAAATGCAGATTTGTTGTAAGGTAACCCAAATTTACCCTAAAAAACATTAAAAAAAAGGAGGCTTTGAGACACAAATGGATCATTGCATTATCTTAATCGTGGGTTGATTGAGTTAAAGGGTGAGGCCTATGGAAGAATATTGATAGGAATGAATTACGAGAGAAAATGTTACAAACAGGTTTAATTTCATCAAAACTCTAGTGAATTTTAGTCAATTGGATATTTAAAAAAAAAACCAAGGAAGCTATACCAAGATTCCTGGATTGATACTAGATGATAATTTTGCAATAGGATATATTACAGCTATAAAAAAATTAACAAATATGTTGAAAATTCTAGTTAAACTCTAATTCTACAACAATTACAAAATGGAAGAAGATGCTCACAATAAAATTGCAGAAAATCATATTTGAATTTATGAATGGAACAAAATGATACATAGATTTATACAGTGAAACATGACTCCTATTAATAAATGAAAATTGTTGAAAATGTATAAATGAAAAATGAAAATAAACTAGCTCAAATGGTTGTAGCTTATCTCTAAGAAGAGATGTGATGACTACATGCCTTCGTCGAACTATCTTACAATGAGGCTTAGAGGCCTTTTCATCAGAAAAAAGAAGAAGAAGAGAAACCATAAACATACAAAGACCTAACCCTAGGAGATGAAGCACCTCGTGGGCTCCAATGGGGTATGTTGAAACATCAACTTCCCATGGTCGTAACTTTGGCATACGATCTATGTTTGGTGTGCACAATAGCCCATTGAAAAGGCCTATCTAAGAAGCACATTTTCTGATTAAAATAAAATTTTATGGTAGATGAGTGCCCATTTCCCAAAAAAGGTCATCTAGGGCTTCAAAATGGCTCTAGAAATTTAGGACTTAAAAGTTGTAGAAAAAATGTTGATGAGTCTCACATTTTGTTGGGATCATGATTGTCGTTAGACCAAAACCCACAGGTGTTAGTCTCCGCTACAATCGCTAGAGTTAGGATTCACGAGAGGTGGTTAGTCCATGTCACGAAACACACGGGGAGCGTTGAACCCAATGTCCAACAATCTCCCCCCCAACGCGAGCCGGGTGAGTTTCGAACTCGAGACCTGTCACTCTGATACCACTTGTTGGGATCATGATTGCTGTTAGACCAAAACTCGTAGGCATCAGTCTCCGCTACAATTGCTAGAGTTAGGATCCACGAGAGGCAGTTAGTCCATGTCGCGAAACACACGGGGAGCGTTGAACCCAATGTCCAACAGGTTTGACCCAAATTTTGCATGTATCATACCACATTTTTGCCTTTCATACCTCATTTCACCTCTCTCTTTTCCATATTTCGTTATCATTTCTATCAATTGTGGTCTCAACAGTTACAAGTTCAATAAGGTGATTATACATAATTTATTAATTTAATGCATTTCCTCGTGAATTAGTCTATGTTTATTAGTGTATTTGCCTTTTTTGAGTAACCTTTGATACAACAACTCATATATGTTATAGGATTAGCAACTTCTAACTGATCTACCAAAAGTGTGAAAGCTATGTAAATCAAGGTGAATTATAGGAAGCAACTGAAGAACCGGAAGTTGCTACAGGAAACAAGCAATCACTCACAATTTTGGATTTCATGCCCAATTCAACCACTTGGATCGGCACAACTTAGGATCTAGGTTTGTTCAAACAGAAAATACTTTTACATCCTAGGGATATGGTTTCAATGTAACAATATTATCAAATAGTTACAATCCATATTATTATTTTATACAAATGTTACCATGGTTTTAATGCTAAGTTATTTTTGTAATGTATGGGTCTGGATATGAGAAAGATTATGAGCAATGAGAAGTAATCCAAGAGCTCTTGAAAACTAAAGAGTTATTGACTAGAGCATCCAAAGTTGATAAAAAGTAACTTTAAGAGCTTGTTCCAGACCTAAGTGAGAGGATTCTCCAATTTCAAGAGTCTCTAAAAGAAAAGTAGTAGTACTAACCTGGTAAATACGCACAAACATGAACAAGGAAGAATTGTTAGTCATCAAGCGAAATAATTCACATAGATGCACAACATATTTCCAACATCACAACATTTTTCCAACAACATATTTCCAACAATTTTAGCACCAAATCTACAAAATAGTTCAATTTCTTTAATACATATGAAATCCAACATAAACCGTGAACATTAGAATAATAGTATCAAAACATCCACGATCTATGCATGAAAATGTGTTTCCTGAATGGCTTCAAGTATTAAGCAAAAGCTCCAAGATACATGAGTACAATGAACACCACCAACTCCAATAATGGAGCGTTAGAGCTACTACTTGCTCTCCAAAAGAGCTATCTCTATCTCTCTAATTCCTTGTGGTTGATGCCAAGGTGAAAATTCATTTTCTTGAATAATGAGTTTTCTTTAATAACTAGAGGCATGACCTTTCATATCCCAATGGCTCTTGAGTTTCTCATATGACCTTTGAACTTCTAATGACCTTTGGACTTCTATACAACTCTTGAACTTATAAATGACTTTTGAACTTCTAGATGACTCTTGGAATTACATTTTTCTTTTGAAATTATTCATATGAATCTTTTGTCCATATATGACTCTTGTACTTCCACAATTAGACTCTTGGCTCAATAGAATCATGGAATACTATAAAATGCATTGGGAAATTCCCATATGAGAAAAAGTAGACTTTTTAGTTTAATTATAAAATGCATTGGGAAATTCCCATATGAGAAAAAGTAGACTTTTTAGTTTAATTATTCTCAGACAACCTTGAAAACCATTCATGCATCTCATTTGCAAATGATGAGAAGAAAATATCATGTTGTTCCGTAAAAAAATATCTTTGCAGCCAAGCTTCAGTCGCCAATCGTGAATTTTTGTTTTCTCGAACTATGAACCCTCGTTCTTTAAGATCTACCCAATATTATATTTATTTTCTTGTCGTATGACACATCCACATATACCTTAATCAGATCCCTGTCCCAACAAAAAAACCATTTTTTGGCTTGGAGGGGTCAGATCCAAGTTCAGAGTTGTTGCGCAACCAACAAAACCTTCTATAATTGGCTCTTTTCAACAACAACCTGTAGCGCATATCGCAGTCTCACCTGAGGCAGTAGTAGCGGATGAGAGAACTAGGTTTCTGCATCCAGAGGGATAATAGGATGTGGATATATTTCTAAGCTTCTTTCTTATGCTTTCCTGAACTGGGCGGATGCAATTATCTACTTCCAAAGTTTATGCCCTATTCATCACTTAATACTATTGTGCAATGTGCATTTATCAATCTTATGCGATATTCAACGGATTATAACACATATAAACAACATAAAATACTTCACGATGCATAAACAACTCAAAATACAGATAATAAGCAAAATACACATATACGAACAAATATGCTTTAAACGTCATTTTCTTTATTAATGATCTGTATTTTTCAGTATATTGTTTCTTTGACCCATGCACACAGTTGTAGGCGGTCTATGCACACAGCTGCAGACTCTTCAAATCCTCCACGCACATAGCTGCAGAGCCCTTCCCTAATACCCAAATAGACTAGAACACACATATTTCACAATTTGCGCTCATACCATGGTTTTTTTCTATTTTCCGACTTGACCTTACATTGTTTTATATAACATTCTCATACATAAAATACCACAGTCCACATGCCATGGGCGAACTCAAAACTATCAAAATAAACCCAATCCCTTTACAAAAAGAGGGGCTTTGACCCGCCCCAAATCCCCTAAACTCCTTAAAACTCTGCACGGTTGATTTCTCTTTGCTAGACCATGCACTCCGCTCCTTGAGTTGTAAAGCCTTTGACTCAAAATTGGACCAAGTTGGGCCTCATCCAACATGAAGGGAAATAGATGGTGGGATATAGGTGGATCTATAAGATCAAACATGTTGTTGATGGTAGTGTTGAGAAGTTTAGATTCTATTTTGTGGCTAACGTGTTCTATCAAAGAGAGGGAGTTGACTATGATGAGACATTCACCCATCTAGCTAGGTACTCCTCCATCAGGCTTGTGATTTCCATTACTACAGAGATGGGTTGGAAGATCCATTAGATGTAATTCAAGATGACATTTCTTAATGGTGTGATTGAGGAGGAGGTCCGTATAGAGAATTCAGAGGTATTTGAGGTGCATGAGAGGGATTCCCATTTTTTTCAGTTGAAGAAAGTATTGTATATACTGATGTAAGCACCATGTGCATGTGCACTTGTACTACTTTATGGTTAGGGGAGAGCCAATTATTCTTGTGTTATATGTAGATGAATTTTTTATTACAATTTCAAAGAAGCTCATTGTAAATCTCAATATGGGTCTTCCTTTAGAGTTTGACATGAAGGATATGGGGTTGCTGCACTACTTTTTGGAGCTAGAGGTGTGGTAGAGAGATGGGTAGATCTTACTTGGATAGGGGAAGTATGTTGTGGAGATCCAAAAGTGATTTGGGATGCAAGACTTTGGGCCTATGGCTACACCAATGGTGACCAATTGCAATAAAATTGATGCTTCCAAGTTATACGCAATGGGCCCCAATTTATATGGGCAACTGATTGGATAGTTAATGTATGTTGTCAATATTATAATATATATACATTTTGTTTTCAATACACTCAGTAAATTTATGATTGAGCCAAAGTGAGTTCACTGGGTTGAAATGAAACACATACTCAGGTATCTATGTGATTCAATGGAGTATGAGTTGAGTTATGTCCAGGGAGATGGAGTGAAGTTGGTGGTTTATTTAGGTGTTGCTTGGGAAAGAAGAACACTTGACTGGAAAAGTAATTTAGGTTGATTTTTTAGATTGGGTTTTGGAGACGTTCCTAGTTCAGTATGAAACAAAATTCAGTTGCACTAAGTTATGGTGAGGTTAATTACATGGCAGTAAGTTTGGCATCATGTGATGCCATTTGGATTTGGAATTTACTGATGGGGTTGAATGATTAGGAGTTGGATCTGGCTGTGATACATTGTGACAATCAAAGCCACATCAAGCTCTTGGAAAATACAGTGTTTCATGATAGGTAGAGGCACATAGAGATTAGGTACCACTTCATAGAGATATGTACCTACAGATGAGGAAGTTGTAGACATCCTCACGAAGGCGTTGATGAAAGGAAAAGTTTTATTCTTTTGGATAGGATGGGGTTGGTGCTGAACACTTTCCTTGCTAAAAGAGAGTGTTAAAATTGTAGCTCATATAGGTGTTTCTTCATAGACCTTGTGTCTAAGCATGCAAGAGATATCGTGAAAATTTACTTATTTCAGAATTTTTAATTTTTCCTAAGTACAAACTTAGGTTAATCATGATAATTGATTTAACTGGTTATTGTTGGATTTGCAACTCAAATTTATAAAGTATATAACTTCAAAAATTAATATTTCCATTTAATAAAATCAAAGAAAGTGATAAAGATCAAATTTTCAACTTTGATATTTTCCTTGAAGATCTCAAGGAGGAAATAGAGTTATGAGAGATATTATAAATTGTTGTAATGAGTGGGTGAAGGACACATTAGAGATCACATACAGTGAGAGAGAAGAGGGTCAATTTGGGATAAGAAGGAATGTCGAGTAGTTGAAATAAGGGGCAATATTTTTTAGAAAAAGAGGGGCTATAGCCTGGTCGTACTAATAAACGAGAGAGGGGTTGAACCCTAGGCCGTGTTTGCATGAGTGAGAGGTCGAGTAATGGGGCCAAGTTTCTCGCAAGAGGAGAGATTGAACCCTGGGCTAAGATATAGTAAAGAAAATGGGCCACTTTATATTGGAGAGAGGATGAAATTTGGGTCATACCATTGCAGAGGAGGGAGGGTTGATTTTTGTGACCATTTTTTGCTATACATTTGTTCGATCTATTGCTATAATTATTTCCCAAGTATTTTATCTAAAGCCTAATAAAATCCCTCTTTGCGAGTTTTCCCCACATTAGGGTTTTCTAAGGTAAAAGTTGTGTAAAATGTTTATGTGCTTGTATTTTCATGTTTCTTCTATGCATAATTTGTTAGAAGCTCAACTGTGTTAATTGTGCATAGATTTTAGATTTGATTTTTCTAGGTTTTCAGTAAAAATAAAATTTTAGGTATAAAAATTTACTGGCACTCTAATCATTTTGTTGCGATTAGAGAAAACCAACATGAGTAGGATCCTATAGTAGTTGTTCAGGCCACAATGTCAAAAGGTAGCTCCATAGGAGTAACCATTCCTTAGTATGTGCACTTTTATAACTGAAGCATAGAGAGAAGAGAACATACCTCATATTCTCGTGAGGTTTTCTCCCATATTGTGTTTCTTTGAACAAATCTTTTGTTCATTTGTGGGGATAGTGTTTTTTTGTGCCTTTTATTCCATTTATTATTTCATAAATTCAAGAAAATGTAATACAGAACTTATCGGGAATCTAAGGAAATTGAATCTAAAAAATATAATATTTCATAATATTACAAGAATTGTTGTGACAAAATGATCCAATGGAATATCCACAACAATTTACATATCACTTGTAGTAGTGCACCATTAATTGGCATATATGTTCATGGTAATTTAATTTGTTGGTGACTAACTAAGAGATGGATTGTGGTTATATATAAGAATTAACCTTTGTGCATACATGTTGAGGTTTATTTAATTATTAAACAAAAAAATAATCTAATTTATCTAGATTAAGGTTAATAACATGGATGTTCTACCTCTTTATCCTCCTTTTCACATTGGAAGGTTTTAGTTGGATTTGGTTGAGGATTTCAAGTGGTATGTGCCCCATTTAATTTGGTATAACAACCAAGGCATGCATTATTTTATTGTTTCTTGGAGAGGTTGGTATGCTTATTGAGGGAACCCTCTCTTCAATTGGTTGGACATATTTAGTGACATGTCATAAGGGGAGTATTCTAACAATGAGTTGTGACTGCCTTAGCACATTATTTTAGGGCACACTTCAAAGGAGGGAATTCTATTTATTGTGGGTGATTGAGGTACTTAAATGACACACTTTTTTAGGGTACACCTCTCTTAGGTGCTTTCTCATCTTTATTACATGTATATTTTAGCTACATTTGTCATCATTTAAACTATGCTGGACAACATCCTCACCTCCTTAACTTGGCATATATAATATTTTATTTGAGCTGGTTATGAATATTATTGTTGGGAGGCATGTGGCATATGAATTAAAGGGACATACGTGTGAATTTTTTTGGTGTTCTATACTTAGCTCCTTTATTTTTTTGGTTATTATTCTTGGAGGGTGCTAATGTGGAAACTTCATATTTCTATTTTGGATTGCCTTGGAGGGCGCACGTGTGGATACTTTTCCACTTTGTATTTTAGGAGTTGAAAACATGTTTTCTTGTTGTGGAGTGCTCCAACTATTTGGCATTTTGTAAATTCATCAATGGATTTGCTTGCCTTGGGATTCACATGTGGATTGGTGACACGCATCTTATGGACTTATTTAAATTTTTTAAGGAGATCATTATGTAGCATTATCCTATGAGTATTATTGTATTATTTATTCTCTCATTCATCTTCAAGGGTGCACTTAATGATTTCTCCTAGGTGGACCTTGGAGAACATTCTCCTATGTGTAGAATTAATTTATTATATCTTACATGCAAACATTCTTGAAGGCATGATTCCATGTGGAAACACACCATTTGATTTGGTTTGGTGCTTATAACCCCTCATGCCAGCAAGGGTACATATAAAAAAATTTCAATATATTTCACCATTGTTATAAGCCCAAGGTCACAAGTCAAAAGCATTGTAATACAATCATGGAACTTTGTCTTATTATTTGTGTCTTGTTTTTGGTAGAACCATGGCTAGTCCCTTAGAGTTCATCTTGGGTTCCTTTAATTTTTTATGGGATTGGAGGTCCTTAGGGAAACTTACTTGAGGACTCATGGTTGTATAGGAGCCTGCATTTAGGGGTGATCACTGATGTTTGGGCTAGTCCAAATCATGTCAAGGTGCACCTATGTTTTATTGCATGGTTAGAGTCCATATAATCTATAAGCAACATTATATTTGGCGCAACATCCCTCAAATAGCTCATGCATTTCAGTCTCATATTGACAACTTTCACAATTCCCAAGGTAGTTCATTATTCTTGATGCAAAGAGGTATTGGTGGTCAAAAAGTCAACATGGTCTCATTTTGTTCAACTTGATGAGAGGAGTACAAGTCACATTAAATTTTTCCAGTCAAACATGACAATGAATAGTTATAACTTGGTCAAAGGTGGTCAAATATGTTTCCAAGTGGAAAAACAACATTAGTGTTTAGCAACATGGTACATGCATTACATCAAAAGTTGTCTACAGAGAAAGAGGAACAAAAACAAAGTGCCATATTTTCCAAATTCGTTACAGATGTAAAGAACAAACATAGTGGGCATATGATGTGGCAAGGGTTATGATAATGTGTAAATTCTAGGCAAGATATGAAGATATGGAGGCATACCCAGTTTAGATCAAGGAAGGTTTTCAACATACCCAAGTGTCATACTGGAAAAATTCACTAGGGCATTGCAGATATAGAGCATAGGTGGTTGATTTTACTAATGGGAGAAGTCAAAGTGAGCTAATTGTTATGGAAGTCAATCAACTGTTGGAGAGGTCTAACTAGATGTTGGGGGTATCTTGGATCGGGAAGTTAAGGAAAGGTCTCATATAGTCATCATAAAATAAAATAACCAACTCAAGGACCAAGTTGAGCTATGACATGGACAAAAGAGAGGTATATTGGGAAACTAATTGCTACCATTCTTCATATTTGAACACTCCATGACATTAGCAATGGGATCTTAGACCAAACTGAGCATTATAAACCAAATTAACCCATTTATGAGAAAAATATTTTGTGTAATGTAAAATTTTATGGAGAAAATACTAAGTCTCCAACTTGTGGATTATTAGTAAAAAATATTACTAAGGGGAGGAGTCTAACTAGCCATTATCTAACTGTTAGAAGTATTTAATAAAAGGCTAGCCTCCCTTCTTGTAATTATTTTTGTTGTAATATGAGATAAGCTCCATCAAATAATAAAAGAGCTTAATTTTTGCAAACCCCTGTTGAATATTTTATTATTCATCCCATATGGGATAGTTTTTATTTGTATTTATTTTCTTGATAAATTGTGTTCTGGCTATAATCAAATAATCTACCTAATAAGTAAAACTACACAAATTCAATAAGTTGAGCCACTTACGGGCTACATAGTCATGTGGGTAGGAAAAATAGGGGGAACCCCAATTTGTTCTTTTGTTTTGTAGGTGGATCAGTTCAATCAATTCGACCATTTTGAAGGGAAGCTTCAATTTGGAAAGAAGTTCATATTGCATCTCTCACACGTTTTAAATACCAAAGAATGCCACAAAAAGAGGTTACTCCTAGTTGGGTTTGAAATTTAGAGAGGTTATCAAGTCAATAGTGGGGGTGAATTCATATAGTAGACCAAACCCACTTCCTTAACCATTTGCAATATCAATCTAGGGTGGTATTAGTTTCATATCCTGGAAAAGTGAGTTGGGCTTGCTCTAAGGTATAATTAAAAATCAATCTTCCTTTATAAAGTTCTAAAACTCTTATTTTCAACATTATATTAGGAATGGTACTTGTTGATTTTTCATTGATTACATCATATTAACAAGTTTTTCAATGGATAAATCGAGTTTAATGCTAGAACTAAACCAAGATAGACATGATGTTCCATTAAGCCTATCTTACACTTGTATCTAGTCAAATTGCATGCAAATTTGGGCTTTTATTGCTTGTAGAACACAATGCATGTATTAAAAACTAAGATTTTCAACATTCCACAAGTTTTTTTTGAAATATTTCTAGTGGTTCTAACTTATTTATACTCATCTATTTTTTTTTATTTTTTTGGTAGGTTAGACTAATCCTAAACCCACGGATTTTGAACCGGTGACCTTGCATACGGAGTGCCTTAACAGTGCACCCCATCACCGACTGCTCCACACCACGTGGGCTTATACTCATATATTTTACCATTTAGAATCCAATTTATTTAATTTCCAACCATACTTAAATAACATTCTTAAATATGGAAATTTCTCGGCACTTTGCATAGAGGGTTAACATCATCTCCATAAAACACAATTTCCATCTTGCTCCAACTAGGTCCAACGGTTGGAGGAACTAGTGGGAGGTCAAGTAGTGGGGTGTGTACTTTGTGATCAACTAGTTAAGTCATAAATAAGCCATAATTAACCCATGCATGCATGATATATGAGTTACCAGTCGATAATGGAGTTCAAGGGTAGTGTACTATCTGCTGTATAATTATACATGTTATACAGATGATGCATGCAGTCAGAGGGAGAGCCCAAAAGGAACTGCGCAATACAATTGAGGAAAATTCCTATTAAATAGGGGCCTAGTTCCTCATTGAACAGGGCAATGAAGTAGGAGCTTGGAAGGCTAGGAAATTGGCTAATTTTTGGCAAAAGTTAGTAATAGGAGTGAGATAGATAGAGATAGTGAAGAGGTTTCTTGGGCTTAAGCAAAGCATTATAATCTTTTCATATTTTTCTTACTAATGAAATATACAAATAATAGGGGTTTTTAGTTGTGGCTTTCCCCAGGAAATCATTGTGTAATTTGTTTATTGAATTCTTTCTATTGTATCCTTCATGATTTCGTCATCGTTTAAATTGTTTTCCACAACTGCAGAGTAGATTTAAGTCTGTTGTTTTAGCAGATTACAATTATCAGTTTCAATCTACAAGGAATTTCTACATGGTATCAGAGCTAAAATCAAAATAGAAGAGAAGAATTTGAAATTATTCTTGTAGGTGAATTGAATTTGCAGTAGCATTCTTGAGAGCTAGCAAAATGTCATTCTATGGCCTGAGACTCGAGTATGCATTTAAGAGTAGGTTGAATTACATTTCTTAGAAGGACAAGATGGAGGCAGTGTTGGAAGATAATCAGTTGAAGGAATTCATAGATCATGATATCTTGAAACCTCCAACATCTAATGCTAAAGATATATCAGTGGAAGAAGTGTGTAGCAAGAGCCAGGAGGATCATCCTGGAGGGTGTGAGAGACGACATAGTCTTGAAACTAGATGGAAAATGGATTCCCTTTGCTATATGGAATACTCTCAATGAGCTATTCGTTAATAACAATGAAGCCAAGAAACTTGAACTAATGAGGAAATTGAGGATTGAAGATAAAGGATATGAGGTAGTCTTCAAAGATGGGAAAGCCCATGTCAAGCATCTTTCTTCATTTCAAATCAAGAAATTTGGTGTCAGGATCGAGAGCCTATACACATTAGAGGAATATTCATGCACAACCTTGAGGAGAAAGGCAAGGATTAGAGATTTTTTGGTTGAGAAGGAGCATGATTTAGCTCTCAAGAGGAAACCTAAGCCAGTTGGAAGTTGGGATGACCAGGAGGTTGATGATGAATATGAACAGTTAGAAAACTCCAAATGGAGGATATTTTGAGCCAAGTGAGCAGAGGGAGCACATGCAGCCATACCTCCAGGTGTGAGGTGGGGCGATGTCAAGTAATAGTCCAAAAGTGCAGAAATTTGGGCAGGGTCCATTGAGGTGTTTTTGTCTCATGGATCATTCGGGGGCCCACAGTATTTAGTAATAGGAGGATCAATGTCAGTCAGATACTAAGGAGTGTAGAGCAGTGTTGACATCAGAGCAGGTGTCTTAGTATCAAAGTCAACAACAACACACTTTTCCTAGTAGACATTTCACTACAAGGAAAAGACCCTCTAGCATAGGCTATAAAGGAAGTTTTTAGTGTTATAAAATTGGCCAATATTGTCAAAAAAACATTTTCTACAAGATCTGTTTTTGGTAATGAAGGTTTTGACGATGATGCTAATCGAACTTCTATCCGCTCAGTGCGTATTGGTTGTGTACATGCCCCGGGTCGTTAAAGTGTAAAAACGCACTGGCGCATTAAAGGAAAACCATATCAGTGCATGCAACGCCTATCCACCCAGGTCGTAGTCATTGATCAAGTGCACTGGGCGTTTTAATTGGTATTGGTATTTGGTGCGGTGCTCATAGGTCGTCGCAACGCACCAGTGCGCAGTATGATACACATGCACCAGTGTTTATTTTCTATTTTTTAGAAACATCGACATATATAGTGCACTTATTGTGACTTTTTTTAAATTCATTTTCATCAAAAGTCAACACATATCTTATACCAATATTCATATCAATTAAAATTTTATTAGTGCATTTGAATGTCATGTTTGGATGATTTTATATATCATCAGATTTCGCATCTCTTCATTATATTATTTAATCATCCATATATTTAATCAATGGTGTAACATTTCACAGCTACAATGGAGAACATAATAGAATTAATTAAAACCATTTTTCTTTTATATATATATATATATATATATAAGAGACTCTTTTTCATACAAAATGGGACAGTTGTTGGTAACCCTTTGTCTTTCAATTGGGACACTATGTCCATTACATTAAACCAAATGTCTGATTTCACAGACAAATATTTCAAAAAATACAATGCCTTGCTTTGATATCCAAACATATTGATCATCATTGTTCGCTAGAACTGTTGTCACTACTCAAGCTACTTCCATGAGTTGGGTTATTTGGAGGAATGTTTTGTTTATTGTGTTGATTTATTTCCTCTTCTTCAAGTTCCATCTACAAACATAAAAATAAAGTGTAATGAGTGTCTCTACATTGGTGAGAATAATGAAAATTGCAATATTAAATAATATACATCAATGTAAATTGAAAAGAAATGTACCATAGCAAGAATTGACTCATGAACTATGCACATTCTTTCAAAACCCAATTTCATGCATTCTTTCAACAATTATTTTGTTGGAGCAGTTCCATACTTTGTTTCCTGCGAGTTTTATACCCCATGAAAAAACATAGATTTAATATAAAAGATTTTTTTTGTTCTATTAATTATAGACAGAGCTAAGCAAAACAAGATAGATAATTAAAAATTCCACAATTAATTTCTAATAGACCAACATATATTGAAAACCTATATTTAACCCAATGTCAATCAATTATTTTGATGGTTCTTCTTTGTCTGTTAGCACCTATTTGAAGACATTCAATGATGATTGTTGTAAAACAACTTAAAATATACAAAAATGAAATCTAGTTAAGTTGTTATAAGGAAGTAACAATTACTCACAAACTTAGATATCAACCCTTTTCTTCCTTTTCGTCCTATTTTGTGTGCTGAATGGGTTCCATTTTCTTTTCTTTTCTGCAAGAAAATACTTGAAAATTAATATTTAATGCTAGATTATTTATTTATTGTACCTAATCGAAAAATTCAATGATTACATATTTCATTTGAAGCACATTTTTGTTGAGATGGCTCCCCGTACGATGCAATTATGTCCATTTCTTTGACCATCTCCTTGTACACCTTTTTGGACTTTCCTACTGGCATATTTTTTATACCAGCTCGTTCATCCTTTAAGATTTCATAATCTTCCTGAAAAAGTAACATGACAATAAACTATTTAATTATTATATTGATATACGAAACTAAATATAACAAAAGTGATATTTATAAATGATTTCTTTGTAGTAATATATAAGTATAATTCTAGAAAAACATCTAAAGCAATATTACTTTTTCAATGTTTCTTTTTTGTTGTTGTACATTTTTGCTATTAAAAGTCTGAAATGTCTCATTAACCAATTCTCTGGAAACTCTTCCTGTAGTTTAAATAAAATTTGGTACTTGGAATCATTGGAATGATTTTTGTATTGTTAGTGGAAATAACATATATACATTCGTTCCACTAGATCCCTCAAAGTTTTGTAATTTGTTTCCCCCTTTCATTAACCTCTAGCGCCACTTCATATGAGTTAAGGAGAAATTCATTTTCATTTGCATGTTTTGTTTTTTTTCTTAGAACAACAGTCCTTTCCTTCGTTGTTGGTCCCTGTAGAACATTAAACATATCTGAATTAATAGGTTGTTTGAAACACATTATCTAATATTTTTAAGTATATTATTATGAAAATTCAGAAAATAAACTCATATTGGATCGATAGTATTTTTTCATTCACCTGATTCATCATTCTGCAATTTTTTTCATCAAGCTTTTATGCTATTTTGGTCTTAGATCAGAAAAAATATTATCGAGCTTCGTCATTTTGTGGCTTTGTATGACACACACTAAAAAATAGATATTAGTTAAACTTACATATAGTTCAAAAATAATAATTTTTGTAAAGAATTTACAAAGAATTTTCCTTTTTTGCTTTTCTAGATGCGCTATGAGTATTTTTGTTACTCGAACTCTTGTCAGCCATTTGTTTATCAATATAAAACCTGTACCATTTATTAATATATTTTATTAATAAATCACATACTTTTCAGGTAAAAAAAAATTCAAGAAAATGGTCCGTCTATCTAAATTAAATGCCCGTTGCGTTTATATTTTTTAACCGCACCGGTGCGAATTTTTCCACTTAAGCACTGAGAACGGGAAAAAAATTTAAACGATAATGTTGCAATATGTAATTATAAACACACCACCAATACAATGGAAACAATGTACGATGATCTTTGTCAATAGGAGACCCTTTGCATTATATTAATACAAGAGCACTGATTAACATAAACATAAATGAATGGAAAATTGTTTTTATCAAACAATTATTTTTTTCAATACGCGCCCAGTGCGTTACACTAAAAGCACGCCCCAGTGCGCTATATTAAATAGGGCGCACCGATTAACAAAAACCATTTTTTTTTAAAACGTGCAAGGGCCGACAGGGATTGTAATTTGACTCTGCAAGTGGTCTCGCGGGTTAGATATTAAACACCTATATATATAGTAATACATACCCTATAAATATAAAATGAAAAGCCCTAATTGTGAATTATTGCAGTCACATAAACAAGAAGAAGGGTTTAACGTAAGAATGGATTTTTTTTGTTTTTTGGTTTTCTAAATATTAATTAAATCTAAATAGGAATAGAGATTGTAAATGATTTTATTATTAAATTGCAAAGTAAAATTTAAAATTTTTACTATGCATATATTAAATATAACAGAAACTGTAAAAAAAATATTTATTACAGTAAAATTTAACATTTTTACTATACTATAGGGTTTTTGTGTGAATAACCAGATGTTTCGAATTCTGATTCTCTAAATAGTGCTATTGTTCAAAAGTATTTTCTTGCTCCAGGTATGTCTCTCGTGCAATTCCCTCCCTGAAAAATTTGGCAAAAATAATGATTTCATTATTTTTATATTAATAATTTTTATCCCATGGGATCATAAAACATAACTAATTTTGTATGCATGTGTTTATAAATTTGCAGTGTTATTATCCTTTGTTCGTGCGTGGGTGTGTGAAACATGACCTCCCCCAAGACCTAGGACGTGCGATATCTAAGTTATCTGCATTTGTACGTTGGATTATGTCAAAGGAGATTCATGTGGCTAGCATTCCATGGTGGCATTAAGAGATAGTTGAGATTGTTTGTATGTTTGAGAAGGAGTTGTCGACAATTTTCATGGACTTGCAGGTTCATCTTCTAATCCACCTAGTAGATGAAGTTGAATTATTTGGGGTGGTTTCTTGTCGTTGGATGTTCTTCTTAGAGAGGTACATGAAGAAATGAAAGGTTTTGTTCGACAAAGGGAAAAACCCGAGGGGTCTATCGTAGAGGGGTACATATTGTATGAGTATTTCTATTATGCAGTGATTACATCAAGCAGATCGATAACACACCAGGTGCAGTGATTTGGGACAATGAAAGGGCTGAAGATAAAAGAGAAAGGGAGCTTCTCCAAACGAATGGAAAAAGGCGCTTGATAAAGCATAAGTGACTTATATTTTTTCAAATTTACACGAAGTAAATATTCACGTTGAACTTCAATATCATGTATATTTTGATCTCATATGTACTATATGTGGGTTTGATTTTCTCAGCGAATGCAGAAATTGAAGCAATCAATAAATTCATTCTTTAAAATTTCGGTGACACAACCGTGGGTTGCATTGTACGAACAAAATAGGATGAAATGGGATAGTGACAAGAAATAATTCATACGGTTGAATGGTAGAAGCGTTCCTTATCCTGATCATTTAAAATAAAATATGACAATTATATGCCCCAATAGTTGGGTTGTTGACCAAGTTGGAGAGAAATAAGGTGCAACTGATCATTACCCACATGCTAAAGAGAATGCGCTAAACATAGGGATTGGGTGCAACAACTCGGTAATAATCTATTTATATACATTTTTAACTTAATAATGCACCTTTGAAATGTAAAATATATATTTTATATTTTAACAGTTGGGTTATTAGACATGTGACACTATGATTTTTTAACTTTTTTGTAGGTGCATTTGTTCCCATTAATGTGGGCATATGGACACGATTTTCGCATAGAAAATGTCGATGATGGACACATGACACAAGACTGTGGTGTGGAATTCGAGTTCGATCAATCTAGTCGAGCTAGCCACCGTGATCAAAACCTAGTACGAGGGACATTAGGTTACGTTGGAAAGATACAAGAGATCATTGAAGTGAAATTCTCCTTTCCAATGTGTTATTTTTAGGTTCAAGTGGTGGGACACCTTTGATCGGAATAATGTAAAGGAAGATCACGATAGTAGGCTTATATGTATCAACTCTAGAAAAATGTGGGATGAAGCTAAGGAGCCTTATGTTTTCCCCAAACACTGCAACCAAGTGTTTTTTACCTATATGTGTTGGATAGGGATTGGTGGTTCGTATTGAGACATGAACCTAGATCAAAATATATTTTTGAGAATAATAGTGTTATCATGCCAAGCGAGCTGGAAGATAATGAGGGTGATGAGAACATAGAGTGATATGGTACATGTGTTATTTAATCATTTATACTATTTAAGATGGGTTTTTATAAAGAAGAGGACTTAGCCTTATAACTAAGATTTTTTTTTTCCAAACATTATAATATGTATTTTGAATTAATTGGTTTGCATTGTGTTAATGTTAAAATCATTTCACTTGATAATTTCAATTATGTTGATATCGAAAGCAATGCACTGTATCAAGTTTTTATTTTTATTTTTATGTCAATTCCTAAAATTATACAACTATTGATTGCTTTAAATGGTTTTTCACTAGATCATTACTTAAACAAATGAACCATATATATATATATATATATATATATATATATATTCAAAATTTAAAAAAATGTATTAATGTATATTGTTACTTTTGGTATGTAATATCACAATAAAATAATGATAATTCTAAACATGAATTTATTTGCATGATTTTCTAAACTTTATTATGTTACAAAAATTCATATTATTTTACAATTATTTATATTCTTACAAACTTACAATTTTACAATTTTGCAATATGTGCGGTGTGCATTTTACAATTTTACGATGATTAATTTTATGGTAGTTATGTTTCAAATTTGACAATTATTTTACAATTTTACAAATTTACAAATTTTACAATTTTAATAAAAATGAATCATGACAATACATACAATTACAATTACAATTTTACAATTTCACAATACAATTACAATTTTACAATTTTACATACAATTACAATTACAATCATGATACATACAATTACAATTTTACAATTACCAATACATAATATTTAATAAATATCATGATTTAATATTAAAAATTAACATCACGATCATGATAACCATCGTACAAACAACATATTCTAAAATACACATTCAAATTCGCTAACATCATCTAATCATTGTGATCATGATCATCTAACAAAACACAAGCATTGTATAACATCATCACAACACAAACATCAAATATACATCTCATGTCAAATAATAGCTATAACATACACACATGTCTGCAAACACATTAAATGAACATATCTAACATGACCTAACAATATACACATCATGATGAGCACCAACATGTAAATTAAGTACATCAACATGGACATAAAATATATGCACCGTATATATATATATATATATATATATATATATATTATGTCAAAAATATACAACTGTAATAAAACTCCATATAAATGTCAAATATATGGTGGTACATCAATACTATAACTAGTCGAGACCTGCTCAGTCAATGGTGTCTACTTAGACAGTGCCTGCTCAAGAGGTTCCTACTCAGATGGTGTCTATTCAGGAGGTTCTTGCTCAGATTGTGTCGGCTCAGGAGATGCCTGCTTAGGACTAGATGTTGGTTTCTCATCTCCGCGAGGTGGAGGCGGAGTTGGAGTACTAGAATGATCACTCCCCTCATGATCATCATCCGAGCTGTTGTTTTTCGCATCTCCATGGCGCCTATCCCTCCTCGCTGCTAGTAGCTTGGAAGCTATGACGATATGACGCATAAGGCTCATCAACGTGACCTGTCCCTCCAGAGCTCTGTTAGCGTACGATCTTCCTGGATGTCTCTGATCCTTGCAGGGTAGACTCCCTCATCAACCAGGAGTCTACATAGTCGTTCGTCCAACTCCATCCTGAATCGAATGTCAACCCTACGTCGCATGCTCACAAGTATTTGCACCTAAGGAGGTCCCTCACCCTCCACGGCTTCTGCCATATCCTCGTTATCTACAGGATCATCCGGTGGGGGTGGAGACGTGTCCCCAACGAACGTGCCAATATCTACAAAATATATAGTACACAAATATAATTAGCCAATTTCATTAAATAATTTAATAAAACAAGTTAAAAAACGTGTTAGAATAAATTTTATTCTAATTAATTAAGATAATAAAATGAAACTATATTAATTTAAAGAAAACACCAATATTACCTCTATCATCTGGTGGCTCATCCTATGTGAAGAGGATGTTGGTACATCCTTGCCAATCCAACCCCGCGTAAGGACACGACACCATCACGAACATGTGGTCATCCTCACTGGCTAGTAGCTCCAATGCATCACTAGAAATCCTGGCGAGATACTCCGACTGGCCCCTCTTAGGCATAATATCACCCCACATGTGCATTTGTACCTCTATCATCAGCCTACGTGGATGACGGACAAAAGTAGGCCTCATCTCCGGAAACCTCTCAATAAATAAATAAAACAATTATGAAGGAAAAGGGAAGGTCAACCTCCCACGTGTCTGAGAACGACATCTATCTAAGGCTATACAAAACTGTCGTAAAATAATGGCAGACCATCTAACAAGTCGTGGCCTTTGGAATATAGAATCAACATAAAATAAAAGAGGGAAATTATTATGTTGCTCGTCACTGGTATAATGTGCAATGGTGGTCAGTGATGGTGAGAAGCACCTAACCTCCTCTGGACCAAAAGAAGCAACTCGTAGCTGTCCACCAAACACTTGAAAATCTGCAGGAGAAAGTATATCATCCCTAATATATCTCTGAGAGTACACCAACTGACTCCCTATTGCATAACTAAAGGGGACATCAGGGAATTGGGGAAAATGCTCCTCTCTCCTAGATAGGCCAGTGATAAAATACATGTCCTCCTAAGTGGGTTGGTACCACTAGTTAGGACTGACGCAGAAAGCCCGTCAGTGGGCATCACACATGTAGATCAATTGTACTAATAAGCCAATGTGCCCTCTTCAGGGTTGTAGCCTCCTCATAGAACTTAAGGAGGCCTACCTCCCTTAAGCACAATTGGGTGGGTGACATAATAGGGGGCAGGGGTACAAAAATCTCTCCCTCTCCCTTGCATCCCACTGTCGTATCATGTTATACTTGTCATCCCTCTACTCTTGTTGTTGTCTCTCCTCTCTCCGTCGATGTCATTGAATGATTCACATATTAAATATATCAGCCTCCCTCATACATAAAACATAATTTTTTTATTAAATGACAAATGTATTTACAAATATATAAATATAACTTTTATCGAAAAAACAAAAAAAAACATTCAGTGCACCACAAAAAACAGGCACGCACTGCCAACGGTGCATACATGTATATTACGCACCGCAACAACAAAAAATATTACTTAAATAAATATTATAGGCGCTGCGTTGACAAAACATATCCACCCCAAGGTGTTTATTATAGCTCAATGCACCACCTGTTTGCAATATTTTACCACTGGTGGTGCGGTACCAAACGCAAAATGCCCTGGTGTGGTAATTTTGACCGATGCACCGCACATTAGGTGTGTTCCCATAATACAGATGCACTGGGCTGTTATTTTATTTTTACATAATGCCTGGTGTGTTCCGGTAAACTAATGCACCACCGAAAATAAATTGTTATTTTAAAAATATTAAAAAATTTCAATGCGACTGGAAATCGACACACACCACACTATTTTATTGTTGTTGCGGTGCGATTTTGTCGATAGCACACCAGGCTGTGACATTAACCGCCCGGTGCAGTTTCTGTTAACAATGTTCATGGCGTGGAATGTGAATTTACAGGGAGCACTGGGAACGGTGCAAGTTGAACGACTCAAACCCACCGCGCAGGAAAAAAAATGAATTTTAAGTCAATTTTCAAAATTAATCCGCTAAAATATTAAGTTGGTGAGAAACATATATATTACCTGCATATTTGCACGTCGAGGAGGCATGTTTCCAACAGAGTACTAAAACCCAAATTTTCCCACCGTTTTGCAAAATTCGAATTCCACACACTGAGAAATAGACGGAAGTAATGCGGGAAATGAGAGCATTGATGGCAGGGCACCTCAGAGAAGAAAAAGACACATCGGTGCTTGAGAGCTCTAAAACATTGTAAAACGTAAAAATGAATTTTTACGACCAAATTTTTTTTTTAAATTAACCCTTTTTCGGTGCGCTCGAATGTGAGACGCGCCAGGTGGTTGTATCAATGGCACACAACACTTTTAAATTAAAAAAATATATGGGTCGGTCTTGTTAGCCATCTATAAATTTTTCATATACTATGATGGTTGTTATAACTTTCAGAGACAACCTTCAGCTGTGAAATACCAGTGCCTAGGACATCTTAATTAGAAAGGAGCATATGGTTTAACTTTAGAGGGTCATTCGAAAAGGGGCTCTGATGCTGTCAATTCCAAGTAGCTGAGTTTAGTGCAAGTGGTACCGAGATTTTAAATACTTAGAAATAGCAAAGGTAACACTGTAGCAATAAGAAATAACCCTTGATATAAAACGTATCCGACGATTTTAAGACAGCAACTACTACAGGGGGCTGGGTTCCCAAACGATTTACAGAGGTATATAGTCAGATGGTGGTCATTGGATAAGAAAAGGGGAGGATATTAACAATAACAAGAACACTATCCTGAAATGAATACAAAAATATACGGTCTTATATATTGATAAGAATCCATACATGAGAATAACTTTAAAGATAAAGTCCCATTGCTGCACATATCAGAAGAAGTACGGTAGAAATTAAAAACGAAATAGCATATCTTGCCTGAGCCATATTTAAAGCGCTAGACATGAAAGAATATGAATATAGATTCACACCACAACATGTGATCACTCGCATTCCAAAACATAGATATAAGAGATATGGAAATGAATTAGATGAACGTTTATGCTACTAAACATAAGAGTGAGTTACAGATTGTGAAACATTCAGACCAGAATCCCAGGTAGAAACGAAACTCTTTATCACCGAGACACAACGTGCTCTTCAACATTAATATCAAAATATCAGTCAAAATACATACAGGTTTTCTCTGTAGTAAATTCTCTTGAAAATTTGGAACCCTTTTTCCTCTTGGTTTGATGCTTATATAGATTTTTCATAAACATGAGCGGGAAGATATTTTGGGAAAATATCTTCCTCGCGTGCTAGTAAGCAGTTTTAGGTCCTAATAAAAAATAACAAAATTCATGATGAGGGATAGCGCTTCTCATCATTTACAATTAGGCTCATGGCCGTTTCAAAACAAAATATTAAAACTATCTTAACAAGAAGTAAAATGCAAGAGTGAAAGGTGAATTCCACTCGAAATTTGAAAGTAAAAAATTAAAATAAAACTAAAGGCCGCTAGGGCCAAATCATGAGTTAACAATGTTTACTGGTGCGATGGGGCTAATGCAGTTGCTGATACAGGTGGCGGGGCATTTGCTGAGGAGCTGGCTAACAGGTTGGCATGTTTGGTGCACCTTTGCCAACTGTCCACTACAGGTTCGGGCATCGACGTGAAACCTTCCACTCTGATATAGGCTTCAGTGAGATCATCGTAATTTTCATCTACAGGAATTTTGTGCTTCACTAGGTGCAGGAGGGAAAATTCCTTACTGAGGACTGAAACTATAGTTTCAGGTTTCAGCCGAGTAGATTTCTCTGAAAGTATATTAGTTCGATTCATTTCCTCTTTGAGACGAGCCTCATAAGCTGGTAATGGCTGTAGTACGGCGTGGGTGGGATCCCAGCATGATGGAAGTTCGGAAGCTGTGATCTTGGCCCAGTCCATCTCGAACTGTTCTAAATTGACCGCCACTTTCTCCAAGGCACTACAAGCTATACTGCGAACAGAATATTTTTCTATTACTCTTTGACATTCCGCGGTTTCCTTGAACACCGCTCGTTATACCATGTTTTGCCACTTCCTGAGTTTTAGGCGGTGGTGCCATCTTCTGGGTCCAGAACGGCCTCGTCCATAGCCACAAATAGTTACTCTGTATCCAAATTCATCACAGTTGAAATCCTGGTGTGATATTTCTCGACATACCCCTCCAGCTCAGCCTGGTGCTTATCTCTGACTGCTTTATTCCTCGCCCTGCCCTCGCTGGCACCTTGAGAGCTACTGACTGCAATAACTTGAGAAAATTATGAAAAATCAGAAGAGGTGGTACTATCTCGTAGCACCTTAATTCCTACTCTACCCTTGTCGGGCTTTCCATATGGTATTTCCTCCTGGAATAGCAGTTCATCTCCAATGAACTCAGCTTCACTGGTCCCTATTTTCTACCTTTTGAAAGGAAAGGAACGTTCTCCTGAAGCACCTACTTCCTCCACTTGTTCCTTACTGGCTTCTCTGGTCGAAGCGGTATCTACCTTTTTTCTGGTCGCAGATGAATCAGTCTCCATCTACAAAAGCAAAGGCCAGTTTTCAAGATTAGCTCGCCACTCAATGAAGGGCCTTGTTTCATGCATATAAGGGGTTGATTTGTTCTGCCTCCTTCTGTTAGAGATGATGCCCTTAGGATCATAGGGCCAAGCTTTCCCTTGTCTCAAATCCATGTCTTGAAGCAGTTTTTCTACCACAGGAAGGGTGTGCCTTGAATTAACGATGAAAGGGCCAATGGTTGTGGGAAGCTTAAGGATAAACCCCTTTTTCGTAGGAAGGAAGTGCAGCTGGTCAGCTTTTAGGGTCTGCCTGAGGTATTCCAGAGCATAAATCCGCCGGGCAGGAAAAACGGGCAATTGGTAGGGACAAACTTCGGCTCCATAAACCCGGATTTCAGTGTAGTTATCAAAAAGATACCAGTCCCCAGTGCTTTGTGCTTCACTATACTGTAACCATTCCCTTAATTCAGGAAAAACCCTAGGCGGAGGAGAGTCGTGAACAATGGTATAGGCTATAGACATGAAATCGTTCAGGAACCTTGAGTAGCCCACCCCATTTGCCAACTGATGAGTTGCGAGGCTCCAGTCAAAAATGGGTCTTGGCTGAGAGTTTATTTTGTAAACCTTATCTAAACCTAAACCCTCAAACTTATCAGCATGATGGAAGAGGAAAAGATAAAAAAACATAGAACAAAAGCGAAAACGACCCGTGTCTGAGAGCTCCTGGAACTGAGTCTGAATGGTGGAGGCCAGGAAACTAGGAATATCTAATACAACCCTGGGCTGAGACATTAACCACAGAAATGATATGAACCCTCTGGAAGTTTGCCCGAAACCTTCCACACCTAGGAGACCGGCGATAAGAGCAAGGATGGGTTGGACTTCTTCCTTGAATAAGCTCAGGGGTGATGAGTCTGCAGAGGGTAGGTTTGAGGAATGGGAGTCAGTTATGGAGGCGATGAAATCGCTTTGTTGCCTCCATGGCAGCTTTGCAAATTGAGGAGTGAGCATTATTTCACTGAAGCCGACATAGGTTGAACTGGTAGGAAAGTGAAGGGATTTTTTAATGATTTCGGGAGAGAGGGTGAATATCTTGTTCCCCTGAGCTGAGAGGAACATGCCCCGACGTTCATCGTAAGAGTCCCGGAGCCAACAGATGAACTCGACTACTGGATATACTGGGGGGCTTATTTGATGATACAGACCTGACAACATGACATGGAACCTATCTCTATTTTCTACATGTCTCCCAAATAGCTCAGGCTTGATGCTGTTAATGGGGAATGGGTACTGTAGGTCACAAATGTCTACTTGTAAGTCTAAGAAAGGCTCAGGCCCTGGCACAGCTCTGGACTCACGGGCTTGGGGAGTTTCCGGCTCTGTTTTCTTGGCTGAGACTTTACCCATGACCATCATGAAAATTTTAAAAACAAAAGGAAACTGGGTGGAATGAAATGGAGGGAATACCTGCGAGGTAAGAACTTGCTCGGGAAAGTGACGCAGGGATACTGACAATGACTAGGAAGACCTGGAACTGGGCACCCACTTTTGCTTATACAGTAGTCGAAAAACTAGAGTATTTTACCACAGTAAAAGACGGGAGACAGTTATACAGACTCGAGGCAGCTTGGGAAAAGAGAGCGGGGGTAAAAGAGTAGGGCTGACGTCATAAGGACGCCGACTGTGAGATACACGACATGGAGGGATTAGGTGTGAGACCTCTGTTAGGTAAATGCCGCGTGTCGGGTTAAATGCCGGTACTGGCCTTGGTACCGGGTGTCCTAAAAACTTACCTTACCTTTGTGTCATGGTGACAACTGTTTGGTCAATTTAGTGTGTCCTAAATTGTTGCATTTAATTTGTCAATCCGGGAATCGTAAGCTGATGAAGTGCGGCGCACTATATGTGCAAGATAACCTATTTCTTAACTTTTTGTCGTTTTTGGTTTTTCTAAGGTGAAATGGAAATTCTAAGATGAAAACAAGTTTGGTTATGTTTGTTCAAGGAAGTGACATCCCCTATAATGATTTACCAACTTGAAACTTTTAAAAAGCGAATTGAAATTTACAATGACAAGACTTGAAAGAAAATGAAAATGTACTGCTAAAATGAAAAGGTGCTGCTAATCTAATAAATCAAAACTGTAAACTAGTGAACATGAGAACCAAACTATTCTTGCTGCAGACTAAACACAAAAGAAACTATGCTTAAGGAAATTCAAAATTGCAACAAAATAAATCTAAATCATATTACATCAATTTATCTTCTGACCCTTCATCATTAGTCCAGCTATGATTTTCGGAAGTAATCATAAACAATTTGAGTAACTGATATTTAATTTGCAGAAAGTAAACTAATACTAAACCATACACTTCATGATTTAATCCCTCACCAGCAGTCCAGCTGTGGCTTTCGGAGGCAACCGAAGATGTCATGCATGATTTAATATATCTAAATTTGCAGAAAAGAAACTAATATTAAACTACACATTTCATAATGCAATCCCTCGCCATCAGTCCAGCTGTGGCTTTCGGAGGCAACTGAAGATGCTATGAGCAGCTTAATATATCTAAATTTGCAGAAAAGGAACTAATACTAAACTACACATTTCATAATGCAATTCCCTCACGATCACTCACAAATCAGGCTTGAGGCAAATCGAAGTACGTTGTTAGGCACATTCAACTTAATCGGCGTATAAGCAACCGAAATGAACAAAGCAATACCTAATAAAAAAAGCTATGAAAAGCAATAAATTCAGCACAGTAACAAAATGTTAGTTCTATGTCATTAGTCAAAAAGTTGTGAAAAATGTGTTCTGTCGCTTTATCTAAAACTCGAAGACAAACATCGATCAACATCAACAATCATAAAGCACAGAAAAAGACAGAAACAGAAATGAAAATTATGGAAGTGTATAAACAATGAAACAACCTACAAAGTATGAACACATGAATGATTATACAATGATTTCTAAAATAAACGAAATGAGAAACATAACACTAATACAACAAAACCTTAGTTTACAGGCCCTCCACATGGCACTTTTGTAAACGGTCCTCAAACACAAATTAAGTTGAAAAACGAGTCTTTCACATGGGGTACAAACATTAATGGAATAAAAGACAAACAAGTGCAAACAGAATCACTATGCGAAAGAGCGCACTAATCAAAAGATAACAGAGACTACATTCACCAACACTGTCTAATTCTATATGCGTATGCAAACGCAATATATATAAACAACAAACCATAGTCCTGTTTCCTTAAAGTTCATGTTATGGAGATATCGTAGATCATCACGGCCCGACGGACACAGGAGCATGGCCGTGTTGGTTAAACTGTCGAAAGGTGTGATGCTTGAATTGACTTCAGAACCCCCGTGTAGCGTATGTCACTAACCTCCCAGTTTAGAAACGGCCGTATGGGTCTTCATGTGACACGAAACGAGTCCCGACCGTACATGAAACCCCATGGTTGACTTCCATGTGGACGCTCTTGACCGCAGCTTTGGATGAGTTTGTTGAACCATTAGGACACTTAACCAGTCCACGTCATTTCGACCGCCTGCGGTGGCTCGTTTCCTCGCAGGTATACCCTCGTAGCATAGAGTTCAGCAGGCAACAGGCCATGAGTTAGAGAATGCGGGGAAAGTGGTAAAGATTCGGCACTGAATGAACAAAATCGTACTCAAATAGCAAACACAAAACAGAGTAATTAAAAACCACATAGATACAAGCCTCTTTTGCACATGATATTGAGCCACTTGGGGAGGTTTAGGGAGTAAGTGCTGGGGTATGGAAAAGTGTAAGGAAAGATGCAAATTTGGGACCCAATATACCCCATCAGAAGGTGTTAAAGTGTCCTCACAAACCAAATTCTTGATACTTTTGTCTGGGCTTCATGTGCCTTGATACCTAAATGCTCAAACATACATCCAATCCTCTTTCTTCCACACCGCCATCATTCTGGTTTCTTCATTAAGAACTGAATTGATAGTTTACAAGTGCTCCTCATTTACCCCCTCGACCTTCTTTCAATTTCTTATTTCTTCTTTTTGCCATATTCCCAAACAAAATAGCAGACATTTTTATGATCTGTCCAACATATTTGTTTCTTCGATTGTTTCATTTTCTTATTTTTGATGTCGTATTTAAAAGCTCCACCAAAAATTTCCGTTTTTTAATGATTGAACCCAACCATCCTGCAGAACAGAAAGGAGGGTCGGGAATTGGAAGAAGCATTTGGACCCTAACGCTCTTTTCCAAAGATTCTATATTCACACTTCCGGGGTCGCTGGGGCCTGGCTCTGTGTCATTTTTATTTGGGTTGTCCCCAAAATGCTGTAAAGGAGAATTATGTTTAAAATCTGGCCGAGGAGGGCTTACATCAATATTTTGCTGAGAATAAGATGGAGTATGATCATTGTCTGATTGGGAATGGAATGAACCAGGTTCACTAACTAACTGAGATGGAATATGGTCAGTTGGGGATTGTTCAGATGTCTCCTCACCCAAATCAATGAAATGAGGACCTTTAATTTGCGTTTTTCTCAATTTCCCTTTAAGTCTGCTGCTTCTCCTCACAAGCTGTGGTACACTATCCTTTTGTTTTTGTTTTCCTTTCTCTGCTGTCTTGGGCATGGATGATTGTTTTTGAAGATAAACTAATCTTTCTGATAGCACTTGGTGATCTTCTTCTTCAGAAGAAGGAGTTTTATGTACAGCCTCAATAGTTTCTTTCTCTTTTGGTGTTTTTGGCTTCTTACCTTTAATTTCCTTCTTCTTCCTTTTTACCAATTTCTCTTCCCTGTCAGTTCTTTCCATAGTAGTAGTAGGAGTGTTTTGGATTTTTTCAATTGTTCTTTTCCTTCTACTTCTTCTTGCTGTGCTAGCTGCAGGAATTTCCTGAGTAGGAGTAATTTGGGTTTCAACATTTATTTTCTTTCTTCTACTCCTTCTTGTTGAACTACCTTCAGGAATTTCCTGAGGCTCCTCAAAGAAATTTCTAACTAGAAATTGTTCCCATGTGTCTTTTCTTTCCTTTAACTCCTTTTCAATCAGAATTTTTATAAGGCCGTGGTGATATAGATGGGGCTCTACATCTCCTAAGTGTTTTTGAACAGTCACAGCCATTTTCTTCAAGCTATTGAATAGAAAATATGGAAGATTGAGAGTTTGGTTTTCTATAAAATTCATCAATAGCCTGGTATGGTACATGTACATGGACCCAAAACGGCCTTCACATGTAATGAATTTCTGAACAATTAGCAGTAAAGTGGCCCATTCTTCTTTCAATGCATGCACGGGAATTCCTCTCTTAAAAACAGTTATGTCCATACCTTGGTTTCGTAAGATTGTTCTCCATGCCTCATCACTGATGCTTTTATTTTTGAACCAACGCTCTCCCTCCTGAAGAAGTTCCGTGGCTGTTGCTATTGATGCTTCATTGACCGAAAACTTGAGGTCTCCAATTTCTGCTTCTGAGCCATCAAATGATCTTGCAAACGCTTTCGTAACTTCTCTGTGATAACCTTTGAATTTCTGAATGAAACGCAGCCATTTTTCTTTCTTTAATATCTCCTTTGCTTGCAGATATCCCTCTATAAACTTTGGTCCTTCCGGCTCTGCCCTTAGCAATTTACCCATTTTACTTCTCTGTTTTTCACAAATTTGCCTTCGTGAGGGTTTCAAATGGAAGTAGAATGGTTGAATGCTCAGGAACGAGCACAATGGCTGTGGGAATGTATCATAAAATGGGAATGAGCACTATAAACGGAATGGAGTGAGACTGTGGGTAGATATCCGGGAGTGAGAATGAGCAAAAGGAATGAAACGGAGTAAAACAGAACAGAGTGGGGTTTCGAAAACATAGCAAAGATAGGACTGAGTAGATTGATAGAATATAACACATTCAGCCGCATTTTGAATTTTGGTGGCTACGAAATAAATGTGAACACGTTTCAATCAACGGTTGTGACTTGATACGGCTTGTAAGAGTCCTTGGTCAAATCAAATACGCTTCATTATCACCGGTGGGATATTGGATCATGAGTGAAAATCGGGGTTTAATGATGAAACCGTTTGTGAATAAATGCAAGAGGATAATATGGAGATCGTGCAAGGTTACGGAACTGTCAATATAATCATTGCGCGTAATGGATAGAGATCATGGTTCAAAACTATATAAAAATGTGTTTTTCAATACTATTTGAAATAAATTTTATTCATACCTTTGGAATCTTTGCCTTTGCCTTTGGTCTTCAACTGACTGATCTCCATTGGTGTCTTGAATGCTCCATTGATCCTCTCACCTGCATTTTATTTCATAATTATGGCAATAACATCTGACTGTACATTTTCTTTTGAAAACAGAGTAGTAGCTGCGGAATCTGCTTCTGGCTGCGGAAACTGGAGTTAGCTGTGGAAACAGATGTCAGCTGCAGAAACTGACACAGCTATTACTTGGCTGAATAGAAATGATCAAATGACAAATGACCAGATGGAAATGGTCATGAAAAAGATTTTTATTGATGGAATGGAATGAAATGAAGTGGGATGAAGTGAAATGAAATGAAATGAGATGGAATGAAGTGGAATGAAATGGAGTGGGTGGTGACAAAGCTTATGAAATGAAGGAGAGATTTTTTTTTGGAAAATATAGAGTGTCAGGTTTCCCTGATTTTCGCCCTATATTTTCTGTATAAGACTGCCAATCAATGATTGGTTTTCAGGCTTATACCATTATATATATATATATATATATATTTTATTTTTATTTTTTTAACTGAAAAGAACAAAAGCTAGGCTGGTCGAGAAGAAGAATTCTTCTGTACCAGCCTGATTGCAGAACTTTCTTGAAACAGCTTGACAAAGTCCTCTTTTGAGAGTGGCTTATGATAAACTTTCAATCTATGGCCATTCACAATAAGAGGAGTTTGAAACTCATCAATGGTCTTGATTCTTACAGCTCCATTGCTAAAGATCTTGTCAATCTCATATGGCCCAAGCCAATGAGTCTGAAATTTCCCTTGAAAATCTTTAAACTTGGAGTCAAATAGCAATGCCCAATCTCCTTCTTGAAACTTCTTCTCTTTGATATATTTTTCATGCCATTTAGTTCTTTGATATTGAACTAGATCAGTTCTTAGAATTGCTTCTTGTCTGATCTCATCTAGCTCATTCAACTGCTCCATTCTATGCTTTGGGGCTTCTGATAAGTCCATCCCCAACTGAACTGCTATCTTGAAGGTCTTGACTTGGAACTCAATGGGGAGCAAGACTTCTTTCCCATAAACAAGTTCATAGGGAGAATGTTCTGTTGTATTCCTCCATGTAGTTCTGTAGGCCCACAAGGCTTCTGAAAGCCTTTCTGCCCAATCTCTTCTATGTAGATGAACAGTTTTGGTGATGATACTTTCAAGAACTTTGTTTGTGGACTCCACTTTACCATTTGCTTGTGGATGGTAAGGAGTAGATCTTCTGTGCTTGATTTTGTATTCTTCCATCAACTTTTCCACCAAATTGGATGTGAATTGGCTCCCCTGATCTGTCACAATTTCTCTTGGAACACCAAAGCGAGTAAAAATATCCTCATAAAGAAAATGAACAATTGAATTTTCAGTAGCAGATACTAATGCTTTGGCTTCTACCCATTTAGTAACATAATCAGTACAAACCAATATATACTTCTTTTGCTTAGATGGTGGATTAATAGGTCCGATGAAATCTAAAGCCCATTTTTCAAAGGGTTCAATGAGTACCTGTGTTTGCAATGGCATTTCATTTGAAAGGGTAGGTTTCCCTACTCTTTGGCAGCTATCACACCTTTTGACATATTGTTTTGCATCTTTGAAGAGGGAAGGCCAATAATATCCAAAAGAAAGGATTTTATAGGCCGTCCTTTTGTCTGCAAAGTGTCCGCCGCATGGTTCATCATGACATGCCTTAAGAATATCAGGCATTTCATCTTCCCTGACACATCTTCTGATCACAAGATCTGGCCCTGTTTTAAACAATTCTTTAGAAATCCATGAATATTTTGAACTCTCCTGAATAATTTTTCGTTTTTCACTTGGAAATAAATGTGAAGGTAGTTTCCCTGTAACCAAATAGTTAGCAATATATGCATACCAAGGGGTCTTAATAGTTACTGCAAACAAGTATTCATCAGGAAACTTATCCTCTACAGGAGAATCTTCTTTAGTATTCTGAATCCTAGACAAGAAATCAGCTACTGTATTTTGTTTTCCTGGTCTATCCAACACAGTAATATTGAATTCTTGCAAAAGTAAGAGCCATCTTGTCACTCTGCCATTAGTAACGGGTTTGTTCATTAAATATCTAATTGCAGAATGGTCAGTATGAATAAAAGTTTCATAGCCTATTATGTAATGTCTAAACTTATTAATTGCATGAACAACAGCTAAAAACTCTTTTTCAGTCACAGTATAGTTCAACTCTGTGGGAGTCAAATTTTTACTGGTGTAATAAATGGCATAATAAATTAAATCTTTTTGACCCAACACAGCTCCAAGAGCTGTATCTGAAGCATCCGTAGAAATATGAAAAGGAATTTTCCAATTTGGTCCTCTCAAAATAGGTGCTTCAGATATTCTTGTTTTCAAAGTTTCAAAAGCTGATTGACAATCAGGATCCCATTTAAATTCACAGTCTTTTGTAAGCAATTTGAAGAGTGGAGATGCTATTTTAGTGAAGTTTTCTATAAATCTTCTATAGTAACCGGTAAATCCTAGAAAACTTCTAACATCTCTTTGACAATTTGGAATAGGCAACTTGGAGATGACTTCAACTTTTGATCTATCAACCTTAATCCCATCTCCTGAAATATGATGTCCTAAAACAATCCCTTCAGTAAACATCATAAAGCATTTTCATGGCTTAATGAAAGGTTTGTTTCTTTACATCTTATAAGAACTTTTTCCAAATTTTCTAATGCCTCTTCAAATGAATTACCATAAACTGTAAAATCATCCATATAAACCTCTACACAATCATGGATTAGATCAGAAAAATTCCTAGTACTGCTCTTTGGAATGTTGCTGGTGCATTACATAACCCAAAAGGAAGCACTCGGTAGGCAAAAGTTCCCCATGGACAAGTAAATGTGGTCTTATCTTGATCTTCAGGTGCTACCTGAATTTGATTATAGCCACTAAAACCATCCAAAAATGGAAAGTACTTTTTACCTGCTAATGTATCTAATACCTGATCAATAAAAGGCAAAGGAAAGTGATCCTTCAAAGTTGCTTTGTTCAATTCCCTGTAATCAATGCATACCCTCCATTTACCATTCTTTTTAGGCACTATAACCAAAGGAGAAACCCATCGGCTATATGAAATTGGATAAATGAAGTTTACATTGAGAAGTTTTTGGAGCTCTTCTTTCACTATCTCCCTAAGATTTGGATTCATCCTTCTTTGAGGTTGTCTGATTGGTCTACTGTTTTCCTCAATATAGATATGATGGATGCAAGTCTTAGGATCAATACCCTTCATGTCAGTATACTCCCATGCAAATGCAGTAGAATGTTTTTGAAAGATTCTGGTTAGTTCTTCTTGTTGTGACTTCTCCAAATGTTTGTTGATATTCAATGTTTTTTCTGGAAAAATCTCAATAGCAGAATTACCAAATTCTTCCATAGAGTAAAGAGACATTTGTCTAGATGATAAATATTCTATGTCAGATTCCAACTGAAATTGTGTGGGGTCATATTCTGAAGATATCTCAAAATTTTCTAATGTGTTCAGAATTTGACTATCCTCACTGATTTCAGAAATGGTAAAGACAGATTGTATAATGTCCTCATCATCGACCCATTCATTGTCTCCTATTTCTGTGATTGCTCTTGCTGGAGGATACAAATTAAATTTCTTTGTCGAATTACCATTTGAAATGTACATGTCTCCAGATCTACAACTAATAAAAGCATCAGCTGTGGCTAGCCAAGGTCTTCCTAAGATAAGTGGATGTCCTCCTAGATTACTTTTGGGAGTCAAAATCATAAAATCTACTGGATATTCCCACGAATCTAAGGAGACTGAAATATCTTCTAATACACCATCTATTTTAATAACTGATCGATCTGCAAGTTGCAGTAAGGTAGGTGTAAAAAGAAGGTTAGGAAGTTTTAGCTGTTCCATAGTCTGTCTACTCATAATGTTGATAGCAGCCCCTAAGTCAATCAATGTGTTTGGAATTTCTATCCCATTTATATGTGTCTTGACAATTGGACTTCCTGGATCTACATACTTCTGCATGGTAATTTTTCCCATCATAATATGTGCAATCTTTCCTACCAGGTGGATTCTTCTTGTGTCTTTTAGTTTCCTTCCTGGTCTTTTGAAACTCAACTCCTTTATGGTTTTTGCTAGAATAGGAATTTCTCCAATGGCTTGTAGCAATGGAATCTTGATACAAACATTCTTCAATTCATCTAGAAAGTCATAGTTAGGCAACAAAATTTGTTTCTCCACCCCCTTATCAATTTGTAGTCTTTCAGGAAAAGGAGGTGTAGATGAAGATGCAGGTTGCTCAACTATAGGAGTTGTGGATGTTAGCTTTTCTTTTTCTTTTTGAATTTTTGAATTTTGAAGAGATTCTTCCTCAGAACCCTTATTGACTTGAAGAGAGTCCTCCTGAGAGGTATCTTGCTCTTGAATGTCTATAGAAGGTTTTTCTAAAACTCTACCAGATCTGAGTTGTACATCGTTGAGAGGAACAATCATATAGGTAGGAAATTGTTGTCCTTCTACCATATAAGTAGTTTGAGGATTCTTATTGTTAGGATTTGGCAATGGCTGAGCTGGAAGTTGATTTGTCTTCTGTTGGTATGGGAGCATGAGTTGATGATTTGTATTTTTTTGAGAAGGTTGTTGTTGTGGAAATGGCAATGAAAGTTGTGGATTTGGGCTTGGAAGTTGTGGAGCTTGTTGATTTTGAAAAGATGGAGGATATTGATAAAATTGAGCAAATCTCCCATAAGGATTTTGCATCCCTTGTACCCATGGCTAATATGAATTTTGATGTTGGGGCCAAGGTTGTTGCCAAGGATTCCAATTTGGTTGGGTTTGAAGATTCATAGGGTTGTTAAACCCTTGAGATTGTTGTCCCTGCCAAGGTCTCCTTGCGACAAAACAGAGAGATTCTACCGAATTTGGATCTTCTTGAAAAACAGCTTTGAGTCCAGGAATTGAAGGACAATCCTTGATCTCATGATTTTATGAGAAAATCATACATGTTTCTACAACTTTTGCATCCAAGGGACATTCCCTTAAAGCATGTTTCTTCCTACATTTCAGACAAAAGATGGCTAAAGCATATGTTTCTGCCTTCTGCTTGTTTTGGATTTTAAGGGTGTCTAGTTGTTCACTAAGTCTCCCTAAAATATCAGTTTTAAACTCATCAAGCATGTTACCAATCTCTGCCCTACTTACTGATCCAGTTGCAAATTTGTTAGCTCTAATAAGAGAAGAATCCCTACGCCCTTTTCCTGTTTTAGATTTTCCCCTTGAGAGATGAATACATAATTCTGTTATGTCACGAAGCGGAAGTTGAGAAATGTCTCCTTTCCCCATCATGTTTAAGATGTCTATCCATTCATCTCTAATGGCTTTTAATATGAGGGATTTTAAGGTTTCATCATCTAAGTTGCTCATCTTTGCTCTTTTCAAGTTGTATTGAAATCTTTCAATTAAGTCTTCCAAATTTTCATCTTCTTTTTGCATCATTTTGAATACCTCATCTTTGTGATTGGTGGGCGTACAATAGTCCAAGTATCTATCCAAAAACGTTTGTTTCATATCATTCCAAGTCCTAATAGATTGAGTGGCTAATCCCATGAACCATTTCAAAGCAGATCCCTTCAATGTTGAAGGAAACAGTTTGAGTTTTTGAGAATCTTCCATGTAGTCATAAGTTCGGCACACAACTTCAAACTCAAACAGAAATGTTTCAGGATCCTCACTTCGCAATCCATAAAAGTTAGGGAGAACAGATGGTGAAATATTTTTCATTGTTGCATGAGTTTCCTCATCAACTATAGGGAATCCCAACAAATCCCTATTTCTATCATTATTTCCTTCACCATTGTTATCTCCATTGTTTCCTTCTCTTCTACCTCCCCCTCTGTTTATTACTTCCTCTGCCATGATAGTTTCTTTAGAGTCCTTATAGTCCTCTAGTTCTTCTACCAAGGAAAGATGAGAGAAAGTCTCTTTGTTTTCTAAGTGGGTTTTAGTAGGTGGTATAGGAGAATCATCTAATTCAGCTGTTCCTTTACTCCCAAAAATCTTAAGGCTAGGGGTAGATGGTGGTGAATCTGGTCTATGCCTTGAAGAAGATGGAGTTGTGAAAATCGAACTCTTGGCTTTAGCTATAAACCTTCCCTAGAATCTCTTGCCCTATGCATGTCATTTTTTATTTTTTTTATATTTTTGAAAAGTTGGGCTAATAATTCTCTTTCTGATCTTCCAGGTCACACTAGGTGCAAGAAGAGAGCATACTTAAGAAATTACTAAACCAATAACTCTCTTTTCTGATCCTCCAGATCACACTAGGTGCAAGAGGAGAGCATACTTCAAGAAGTTATCAAGTTTCCCTTCTTTTATGATTTTATGTTTTTTTTTTAAGAAATTGGCTACCTAGTTACACTTCCCCGGCAACGGCGCCAAAATGTTTGGTCAATTCAGTGTGTCCTAAATTGCTGCATTTAATTTGTCAATCCGGGAATCGTAAGCTGATGAAGTGCGGCGCACTATATGTGCAAGATAACCTATTTCTTAACTTTGTGTCGTTTTTGGTTTTCTAAGGTGAAATGGAAATTCTAAGATGAAAACAAGTTTGGTTATGTTTGTTCAAGGAAGTGATATCCCCTATAATGATTTACCAACTTGAAACTTTAAAAAGCAAATTGAAATTTACAATGACAAGAAAGAAAATGAAGATGTACTGCTGAAATGAAAAAGTGCTGCTAATCTAATGAATCAAAACAGTAAACTAGTGAGCATGAAAACCAAACTATTCTTGCTGCCAACTAAACATAAAAGAAACTATGCTTAAGGAAATTCAAAAATTGCAACAAAATAAATCTAAATCAGATTACTTCAATTTATCTTCTGACCCTTCATCATTAGTCCAGCTATGATTTTCGGAAGTAATCATAAACAACTTGAGTAACTGATATTTAATTTGCAGAAAGTAAACTAATACTAAACCATACACTCATGATTCAATCCCTCACCATCAGTCCAGCTGTGGCTTTCGGAGGCAACTCAAGATGTCATGCATGATTTAATATATCTAAATTTACATAAAGGAACTAATGACACTAATACAAACTACACATTTCATAATGCAATCCCCCCACCATCACCACCAAGGGTTATATGGAGGCAACTCAAGATGCTATGAGTGCATAAGCATATCTAAATTCTGCAAATAAACTAATACTAAACTACACATTTCATAATGCAATCCCTCACCATCACTCAATTGTGGCTTTTATAAATCAAGATGCTATAAGCAACATTAGTATATCTGAGAAAATTTGCGTAAAGGAAACTAATACTAAACTACACATTTCATAATGCAATCCCTCACCATCAGTCCAGCTGTGGCTTTCGGAGGCAACTGAAGATGCTATGAGCAGATTAGTATATCTAAATTTTAACTACTGAAGCAGATAAACAAAACTGGAATGAACAAAGCAATACTGAAATTAAACAAAAGCTATGAAAAGCAAACTAGCAGCAGAATAATGTTAGTTCCATGTCATTAGTTAAAAAGCTATGAAAATGCCCGGGCTGCCTACCTAAAACCTGAAAAACATAAACACTGATCAGTGGTTAACAATCATAAAACATGAAAAACAGAAATGAAATGGAAATTATGGAAGTTTATAAACAGAAATGAAACAACTGCAAAGTATGAACATATGAATGGATTATGATACAATGATTTCTAAACACATGAAATGAGAAATATACACTAATACACAAAACCTTAGCTGAGCAGGGGCCCTCTACACAGCCTTGGCAATGGTCCTCAAATGCGAATTAAGTTGGAAAACAAAGTCTTCTCATATTAAAAAGCAGTTCATTACAGAATGGTAATGTTACGGCAAAAGTGCAGCGTAACCACTACAGAGCAGACTAATCAAAAGATAACAGAGACTATATTCACTGACAAAAACTTACTTCTATGCGTATGCAAACGCAATATATATAACAACAATTGGTATCATAACCGTTTCCTTAGTCTATCACTGCAGAGAGCACGAGACTACCACATTCACTGACATAGGAGCATGGCCGTGTTGGAAAGTAAATCTACGAAAGGTGGATGCTTGAATTCGACTCCAGAACCCTGTACAGATGTCGATTTAACCTCCGCAGGCTTGGAAACGGCCGTTTGATCCTTTATGTGACACGAAACAGAGTCCGACCGACATGAAACTCCATGGTTGACTTCCATGTGGACGCCTTTGACCGCGGCTTCTTTGAATGAGTTTGCTTGACCCAATAGGACACGAACCATGTCCACGTCATCCCTGACCTGCCCATGTGGCTCGTTTCCCTTGTAGACACCTGTAGCATACAGTTTCACAAAATAGCTGCGGAAAGTTGCAGCAGCTGCGGAAAGTGGCAAGATTCCGCAACTGAATGAACAAAATCTAGATCAAATAGCAAACACAAAAATATAATTAAAAACCATGTTAGATACTCTTTTGCACATGATATTGACAGTTTGGGAGGGTTAGGTGAGTGAAAAAGGTATGGAAAAATGTATGGAAAAGATGCAAATTTGGGACTCAACACAAGGCTACCAGCATTGTTGACTCCGAGCCTACTAGCTATAAGGAGGATGCCAACCAAGAGGTGTGGAGAGAGGCTATGGTGGAGGAGTATGCCTCTATCATTAATAAAATTATCTAGGAGGTGGTGCCTAGGCCTGATGGAAAGTCAGTTGCGACTTCTAGATGGTTCTACAAGATCAAGCATATTGCGGATGGAAGAATTGAGAAGTTCAGGGCAAGGTTTATGGCTATAGGTTTCTCATAGATAGAGGGAGTCGATTATGATGATACCTTCACTCCCATATCTTGGTACACTTCTATCCAGTCCCTTATTTATATTGTTGTAGATATGGGATGGAAGATCCATCAGATGGATGTGAAGACCACATTTCTGAACGAACTTATAGAGGAGGAGGTGTATGTTGAGCAGCCACAATTCTTTGAGGTACTTGGGTGGGAGACCAATGTATTCCGGTTGAGGCGAGCACTCTACCTGTTAGTGTCAGTATTTTCATCCTGCCATCAATGATAAAAAATCATCTTTTCATGTCATGTTAGGGGTCTTACTCAATTTTTTTTATCATTCCACTAGGTCATTCAAACATTTGGTCATTGATGAGGGTATTGAAACCATTACAACTCCGTTCACTTCCATGTTCAATGAAAATCTTCATGGTTAGGTCATTCATTTTTGAAAGAGTGCTATAGTCATCATGGTCATAATTCAACTCATTCTTCCATGTTGTGTCATCATTAGGTCATGGGGTTAAAATCATGAAAATTGGTCATTTCACCATGAAATTCATATTTTGAAGGATTAGTAATAGTGAAAGGTCTTAAAAAATTTCAAGTTCCAAAATATAATTTCCAGGTAAGTGGTTTTTTGTTTACCATGTTTGTCTCTCAGTTGTGCTTGGAAAGCTCATTTCCCTCTCCTAGGGTTTTGAGGACATTTTTCTTGGTTTGATGACTTCCATGATTAAATCTTCAACAAGAATTGTATCTTGATTCTCTTACACCTTCCCATATCCTTAATATACATTCCTAAACACTTCTTATCACTCCTATCTCTCAAAATCATCATTTTTCCACAAGCCCTAGCCTATTGCTACAATTTGATACTTCTCGAGACTAGGAGTGTGTTTTTCCCTTCTGGACCCCTTCCCCTCACTCAATCCTTGAAATTCCACTTTCCATTATTTTTAAACATCCCTCCCTACCTCCAAATATTTTCTTAAGAATTTATAAGCCCCATATCCCCTTTATTTCCCTTCATTCTTATAAATTTCCCAAATCCCCTGTTTTGCCTACACTAAACCCGAATTTCCTCCCCCATTGAGCTAGGGTTTTTTATGGAATCAGAGACATATGAATAGAGGACACATAAGGGATGTCATATCAGAAATCATGAGTCCATTCCAGCTCATAAACATCATGTATACATCATTTTTCAAGAAATCATTCCAAGGGGCAAATCATTTGCCACACATAAGGCCAGTCTTTCTTAAAACTATGTTTCTAACCAGATGGTGATGAATTTTACAAAATTGAAAGAGGCTTATTTCCATTATAGTTCAAGGAAGAAAAAAATCCTTCCATTTTTACACAGATGTCATGGTTTTGGAGAAATGTAAAAAATAGAGTTGCTACAAGAGAGTTGCTGAACTTCTGAAGTGACCTTGGGAAAATCCATTTTTCTCCTAACAGGAGTGTCCAAATGACTTTCTTGATAATTAAAATGGTAACTATACTGTAATACATTTCCAATGAGCTATCATGAGCTCAATTGTGAGTTTCAGAAGGCCTCCACAAGTTTCCTTCAAAAGCTCACTGCATTTTTTCACCCCCATTCTGCACTTTTTGACCAGTCTTGGGAGAATTGATTTCTGAGGGGCTATACTTGATCATTTCCAGTGCTTGATAGGTCCATTATGTATCCAAGAGAGATATATTTCCAAAGTGATATCATTATCTCAATTTTGACCCCTTCAAACCATCCAACACTCAACTGCAAGATGGAGGGAACACCTGACACTTGCACTGCGCACCTGACCAGTCTTGGGGGATTTACCTTTTTTAGGGATAAAACTCATCATTTTTGGAAACCAATTAAATTTTTTGAAAATAGTCAGGATAGGATTTACAATGAGATATCCTAAGCTCAATTTGGACATCGAAAACCCCCTCAAAATTTGGCTTGAAGTTGGTGTTGCGCTTTTGCCCGTTCACTGATATTTTCCAGATTTTGACTTTTTCTCAGTTGGTCAATGGATTTAATGGATTTTACTTATGTAATTGATTAATTTAAATGTAATTATTCCACTTTTAGTTACTAGAGGTAGATAAATTTGGTAAATGTGTATTTTTGGGATAAATGAATCAATTCCACTAAAGTTAGGGATGAGTCAGTTTGACCACCCTACACTCTAGGTTTCACTTCAGAATTTGGTGGACCGACTCCACAACTCAGGGATTCGACCCCTGAGGTTGGGAGAATTTTTTTCATGCCTATATATTTCACTCCTTGACTCATTTCATAGGCTCTATTTTGATGCATTTATCAAAGGCTCTTGTGTAATTTTTTGGCATGAAATTAATGAAAAGGTTGAAGCTATTTCTTTGGGATACATGTGGTATGGAAATTTATCATTGTTCTTCTTATGTCTCATTATGTATGATTTTTTTTTTCATGATCCATTTAATTTTCTATGATATGCTAGTTTTTAAGTTAATAAACATAATACATCTATCATGCTCTGTTTTGGGAAAACCTTCATAGTTTGTCCATATTCTTTAGTTTCAAAATAATTCATGCTTAGACTTGCTCTTTCTAGCTCCTCCCTTGTTTGATCCATCCCACTCAAGAAACCCTAATGTGTTATGTTTTCTACCTACCTTTCCCCATTTAATATGTGCAACCCTAATATTATTTTCCCTGACCTAGCCTCTTTGACCTAATCCACCCATCCAGCAACCCAATTTAACTAAAAAAGACCTGCACTCATACCTAGCCTAAAACCCTAATTCATCTAGCTCTCTTGGCAGTGACATTGTGGAGAGATTCCTCTCCTGTTTGGTAGGGCTAGAAACCAAGCCAAAATATTGGTCTATGGTTACCTCTGTTGGGATTTCATTTTCAGCCTTAGAGATCGGGCAGAGTGATAACATTACAAACTTAAGCAAGCTTTGAGAGCTTGTTATTTGAGGATTGATACTTACTTGCAGTAGATGGGTTTCACGAAGAGTGATGCAGATCCAAAACTATACTACAATTTTGTAGGGGATGATCTTCTCACTCTTGTGCTATATTTTGATGACTTGTTCATTACTGGTGCAAAGAGACTGATTAGTGGTTGCAAGGAGGATATTTCTATGGAGTTAGAGATGAAGGAAATTGGGTTGATGCATTAATTTTTTGGGCTTGAGGTGTGGGAGGAGGAGGGGCATATCTTTATGGGGTAGGGGCAATATATTGTGGATGTGTTGATAATATTTCATATGGAAGACTATAGACCAATTTCTATACCTCTGATCACCAACTCAAATAAGCTTCATGCTTCAGATTCTAGTTTGGTGGATTCCACATTGTATAAGTAGCTTATGGGGTCCTTGGTGTATCTAGTCAACACTAGGCTAGATATATGCTTTGCAGTGAACATACTTATCCAGTTCATGGTTGAGCCCAGTAGGGTGCACTAGGTAGCTGCAAAGCATATTCTTCACTATGTGCAGGGGACTATTGATTATGGTATGGAATATAGGCCGGGATATGGAGTGATGTTGGAAGGTTACACAGATTCAGATTGGGAAGGGTGTGATTTTGACAAAAAAATAACTTCAGGGTGTTGCTTCGGATTGGGTTCGGAAGTTGTGTTGTGGTTCAATCGAAAGGAAAATTCAATTTCTTTGAGCTCTTCTGAGGCTAAGTATATGGCTGCTAGCTAGGCTAGTTGTGAGGCCATTTGGCTACCCAATTTGTTGTATGGCCTATTTGATCAAGAGTTGAGACCGATGGTTATTCACTATGATAATTAGAGTTGCATTAAACTCATGGAGAATCCAGTGTTTCATGATAGATCGAAACACATTGAAATCATATATAATGTCATCAGGGACTATGTTGAAAAGGGGGTAGTGAAGCTGGAGTATATATTGAAAGATGAGAAGGTCGTTGATGTTCTCACAAAGTCCTAGCCAAGATGCAAGCATGTCTATTTCAGGGACAAGATGGGTGTGGTGAGAAACACTTTCCTCGATAATAGGGAGTGTTGATTTTTAATGTACCTTGGACAAGTGGTTTCCCATGGGTTAGTCTCTACCTATGGAAATGTGTCCAAATTGATTATTTTCCTAAGTGTGACTTTAAAAAGTGAAATTTACTTTATAAGTGGTAAATTCAATGTTAAATTATAAAGTGAAAAGTGATTTTAGACATAGAGTAAAAAGTGGGTACTTTATTTAATGGGCGCGTTAAAAAATAGAAAGTGAGAATTAAATGCACATTTATTCTAATCACTTAATCTAAATGAATTTGAGCCATTAGATCTTAGGGTTTCCAAAAAGTCATTTATGGAAACAAAAGGGGGAAAACAAAAGGGAGTCTTCATTCATTCTTCATGAGAAGATTGGAGAAAGGAGGCTAAGGGTTAGATAAAAGTTCTAAAAGATAAATTTGTTGCAACAAGTTAAAGGAGTCATTTCTAGGAAAAGTTGGGCACATGAATCAAGTCATAGAAGACAGTAGAAGGTAAAGTATGAACAACATTTAATGTTTTGAGTTGCATGCAGTTCAAGAGACATTCTTGAAAAATAAATATATAAATAAATAGTCTGTACAGTCCATACAGCAGTACCGAAATCCATATAATGCATACGGAATCCGCACAGTATAGTTTGTACAGTCAGTATCCGTATAGTGCATATTTTCAGCGTCAAGAATGCATGGAAATTGAGGCAAAGTGGGAACAATTTTCAAGGACTTTTGGGCTGAAGGAATAAGTTGTATTTTGTTGTTTTGTTTTTTCTACAAATGTATTTTTCCTAAAATTGAAAGATAAATAAATTTGAAGAGCTCTCTAACAGGTTTTCACTGGAGAAGATTGAAGGGATTTTGTGTGGGTCTATGTTGACCAAAATCTGTGTATTTTTATGTGTTGCTAGTTTGTTTATGTCCATATTTATTTTCAACATGTGTTGATAGCCCCATCTGTTTTGATCTGAAAATTTCATTTCCATAATTCTATATGTTTAATGTTTGTTTAAAGGAAAGGACATTTAACTGAATGAGAGTGACAAGTAGAAATTGAAATTGAGTTGGGATTGCAGGAAACCTTTTAGTCATCAAATTTCAACACCTTCATAGGAATCTAAGTTTCCTTCTGTTTGGGAATCCCAAGATCCTCAAAGCCCTCTTATGCAATTTATTTATTTCCTTTGAATGTATTTTTCACTTGCATATCTTATTTCTACATTTACTATTCATGTTTATTTTGTTGTAGGTCATATTGGTTAAATGATTGAAGTGAGTTTTTTTTCAGGTTGTTTACAGTGTCAAAAGCATGATACATCAATATGAAATATTTGAAAATTCATATTCATGATTGAGCTACTTGGATTGGTTGTAGGAATTAGAAATTTATAGGGTAAGTTCCTTGGATCAAACACCAAAGGTCACCGCTCACAAACAAATCATATATCAGTACACCAGTATTTGATGTGGTTAAAACCCTCGAAGACAAAAAAATTCCACGGCCTGCGCAAATGTGAACACTTCAGGAAATTTATTAATATAAAGAAAGAAAATTTACATAAGATTCTCTCATAAACGGTCACCAGACAAATGAACCTCCATGATCTTTAAATAGAGATCATGGGCCAATCAGGTGTTAAGCTATATATCAAGTGTCGGTAATTCCAAGGAGAGAATGAACTGTTAGATCGCTACATATCGTGACCATTGGATTATACATTACAAAATCACATACTAAAGAAAGACACTTTACCTACCACTAAGCTAGACCAAGTTATATGTGTTGGAATATCCTAACATCCCCCCTTAAGAACAGCTTGGGATATGATTGAAGGATTTACAAGGTGACACAATAGTCTCCCACTTGTTGTTTTGTTTCTCTACACCAAGAGAACTTCTGAGTGCTCACAGACTTCATCAATGCATCTGCAACATTCTTCAAAGTACAAAGTCCAAAAAATAGGAGAAGGAAGGAGGCATTAGAGCCTACCTCCCATTAATGATAACTTTCCTAAACTCCAATCATAGATCAAAGTTTGGTAAACTTCACTTTTGTGAGAGCCTTTGTAAAGATATGAGAAACTTGATCATTGGTTGAACAATAGTGCATTTCAAGAACATGATCATGAATGAGCTTTCTAATGAAGTGTATGTGTATCTCAATGTGTTTCATGCGCTAATTCTGAACTATATCTTTCCATAGCTGAATGGCACACTGATTATCACACCAAAGTGTAGTTGGATGTTGCTGATGAAGACCAAATTTAGACAAGATTTGATGAAGCCACAAGGCTTCCTTGATGGCATCAACAACACCACGATACTCTACTTCTACCGAAGACAGATACATGGTACTTTTTTTCTTACATGACCATGTAATAGGTCCTGAACCAAGAGTGAATACATAACCTGTAGTAGACTTTCGATCATTAGTGTCACCAGCCCAATCAAAATCAGTGAAACCAATCAACAATGGAGATTCTCCTACACTGTAATGAATCCCAAACTGAATTGTACCTCAAATATACTGAAGTATTCTTTTAGCTTCTTTCCAGTGACTTTCATGAAGTTTGTTCATAAACTAAGCAATAAGACCAATGATAAAGGAAAGGTCAGGATGGGTATGGGTTGGATACAAAATTTTACCTACAAGTTGATTGTAAAAGGTAGCATCAACTTCATTGGAAGTAAAAGTGACTGAAAGCTTGAATCTAGACTGAAAGGGAGAAGGGGTTGGCTTACAGTCTTAAAATGTGAAAGTGGCATAGAAGATCACAGGCATACTTGGATTGGAAAAGGGTAATACCTTCTTTGGATTGCAAGACTTGAAGACTAAGGAAATATTGTAAGTGTCCTAAGTCTGTCATTTCAAAATTATTTTTGAGGCTAGACTTCACATGGTTTATATGGTTGGGATCACAACCAGTAAGGATAATATCATCAACATAAATAACAAGGATGATTAAGGACTTACCCACTTTCTTGGTGTAGACAACATTATCGGAATGACATCTATAAAAGACAGTATCTAAGAGAAAGATATCCATTTTGGCATACCAAGCCTGAGGGGCTTCTTTGAGACCATAGAGATACTTCCTAAGGCAATAAAAAATGCTAGAGTCATTTTTCATAAGGCGAGGGGGTTGTTCCATTTATATTTCTTCATGCAAGTCCCCATGTAAGAAGGTGGATTTAACATCCATCTAATCGACCTACCATTTAAAGGAGGCAACAAGGGAAAGAACAAGGTAGATATAATTCATTTTCACAACAGGGGAGAAGGTTTCAGTATATTCAATGCCTTCAAATTGTGAAAATACTTTAGCAACAAGATGAGCTTTATGTTTATCCACTTTTCCATACGGTCCAAACTTTGTTTTGTAAACCCATTTGCATTTGATAATATTTCTTCCCTTTGGAAGAGGAACAAGATCCCAAGTATCGTTTGCCAATAAGAAAATATATTCTTCATTCATAGTTGCATCCAAATCTATATGACCTAAAGCTTCTTCAAAGGTATCGGGATCATGATTTTCTCGAACTTGAGCCAATAAGGAAGAGGCTCTGTCTAACTGAGAACGTGTAGGACGTTGATATGCAGGGTCATCTGCAAGAGAGCCTGTTGCATCCCAAGTAGAGTGAACCCAATTTGGAATCTGTGGAGCTGAAGGAAGATCTTGAGGAGGTGAAGCCTAGATTTTCATCCTCGCTGTCATCATCCCAAGTAGAAGGAATGTTTTTAGAAGTAGAAGAGATAGAGAGAGGTGGCACATATCTCCAATCAGTCTTGCAGACCAAATGTGGCACACCCATCGAACTAGCCTCGCAGGCCGATATATTTTCATCAAATTTTACATCTCTTCTAATGATTGCATTTTTGGATTAGGGTTGAAGAAGTATATATCCTTTGACATCTTCATAATATCCAACAAAAATGCATTTTTCACTCTTAGGTTCTAAGGCTTTATGTTTATCATCGGGAATATGGGCCCAAGCTTCACTTCCAAAATCACGAAAGCGACGTACATTTGGTTTGATTGAGCTCCAAGCTTCTTTTGTAGTGATATTCCTTAAAACCTTAGTAGTAGTGTGATTTACTATGTAATTTTCACAGTTAATTTCTTTTTCCCAAAAATTAAGACTAAGTCCTTTAGATTGAAGCATACAATTAGCCTTTTCTTTTAGAGTGTGATTGTTCCTTTTATATACACCATTTTTTTATGGAGTATGTTAGTGTCAGTAAGTTCTGCCTATTACCAGTGATCTAATGGCCTCTTTCAAAGATTTTGTTAAGGTGTCAAGTCAAATTTTTATGGTTTTAGTAGGTCTTCAAATAAAAATTTGGTCACTGGCTAGTGGTGTCTAAGTCTATTACTACTCCATTCAAAAAACCTTTTGTGTTGGTCATTTCCATCTCTTAGTTGGATGAGTCATCATAACGAAGTCATCATTTTCATCTCAGTCATGTCACCATGGCTCTCATTTAGCTCAGTGTCACCAATAGGTCATTAGGGTTTAAGTTACCAAAATCAGTCATTTCATTAATAAATTTGGCAAAGGAAGGAGTAGTAATAGGGATTTTATCAATAAATATTTCTTCATATGTAATTTTATTCAATTATGATGTAATAAGTTCTATTTGTTCAAATTTGCATAGTTTTCAAAGAAAAAGTGAAAAGCACACGGTGGGCCACCACCATACCACAATGAAGAAAAGGACTTCCACAAGCTATAAAATAGCATCAAGATAATTTATCTCATTCATTCTATTTTCAAATATCTCTCACTCACCAACATAGGAAAACACAACATTCCTAGCATCAAAAGACACTCCAAGAAAGTGATTCTAGACTACCACGTTGCGCTTTCAGGCAACACGTTTCGTTTTCACCTCTACGTTGAATTTTCACTCAAAGGTAAAAATTATCACTTCCAAGGGTTCTGAAGGGTAATTTAAATCTTCATCATCATTGTAGAAGTAAGTTGAGGCCCCTAAATTCCTCCTATCAGCTTCATTTCCTTTCTTTTATGGTGCAAATATAATATTCCAAAATGGGAAAAGCATGAATAGAGTGCATAAAACTGGAAATATGCAGAAATATAATAGATCAAAGCATGAGACAATAGTAGATCCATTCCATTATGAATATAAAAGAAAAATAGGTACAAGATATTTAGGAAAATATCACTCAAATGGGGCAAACAAGCCTCCCATGAAAGCATACACCTAGATCTAAAATGATGTTAATACATGAAGTACAGAAATGTAGAAAATTGCACTGTCTAAGAGAGAATAGCAACTGAAAGATATAAAAATATATTTCTGCTAATACAATGCTCCAAAAATGCTAAGGCTAGAGATCCATGCTCCAAAACAAAATTCCAGGACAACTCAGAAAAGGTTTCCAGAAATACACACTATACAAAATATAGCAGATTTGGCCCTAGGGATGAATAATCTCTGCAACTAAATCACTGATGGGAGATGGATGATATGATATACCGGATGGATTATCCTCCTCCAACATATCTCCTATATGAAGGGTTGATCCCCACACAGGAAACCCAAACACTCCAAATACGGCAATAAACCCACAGATGCAACTGCTCTCCAAAATAACACAATCCCTACAGGAAACTGCGCTGTAGATGATGATTTTTATTTGGCCTGCTACCAAAATATGTATTGAAGCCATGAATTATTCCTCATTGAGCTAACTATCGTCACTCCTAATCTCTTACAATAGAAAATTTTGTTTTGTCAACTTGAAACGGTTGACAAACAAATTCATTAGTTGGAGGAAGAATTGAATAAGACCAAAACTGTGTTATAGGATCTTTGGCCCCTAGCTCAAGATCAATTTTTGCAACTGCATAAGCTCAATTATTGTTTCAATGTACACTAGGATACATTACTTTCTTCTCATCTCGAGAAACCAACTACAGAGAATATAACCCAATTTTTGGATAAGGTTATTTCTTTTCTTACTACCTAGAAATTTGTTGTAGAACATTATAATAACCGTAAATCTCAAGTCTTATAGATAGTACCAGATTTGGGTCCTTAATTTGAAGGTGGAGTATAAAAATAGGTAGAAGAATCATCAAAAGAAGTTGCACAACCACAAGAAGATATGAGTGTATAGAAATAGGATTGACTCGAGGGTGAGTCAATAGTTTGTGTTCGGGACTTATTGGATCCTTCATTTTTTGGGGAGTTTTGATCAATTTTATCTAGAAAATACTGGCAAAAGTGATCAACAGAAGAAGGAAAGGAAAATTTCAAAACATGTCAGAAGCCAATAACAAAAAAGAGAAATTGGTAGGAAAATATCAAAATTGGTTATCATGGGACTTTCTAAAGCCACGAAAGAAGGATCTAACTGATAATTTTGAAAGGATTAAGAGGATATAGACCAAATCACCTACATTCTATTAAAGGAATCAAAGTGGACTAGATCAAGCGAGTGTGGATCGAAAGAGAGAAGGAACTCTATATAAGGGCATATGGAACGAGTTGAGAGAGAGATATATAGATCTTATGAAAAAAATTGGTGGAATATGTCTCGAAGCCTTTTTCTTTTTTTATTATTATAATTCGGTTCTTTCATAGTTCAACACAATATTATTCTGAAATATCTCACGTATTTTCTAAGATATATGTGTGATGGTTCAATTTTGATAATATAAAGAAGGTATTGCGGGGTATTATTTTGAGTTCCATGCAATGTATATTGATATGTTAAGTTAGCCATTTTAAAAATTTTGTAATTTCTTTCTCTACATCAATTCTAGTTTTGTTTACTCTGTACAAACAGTTTAGTTCCATGCATATATAAATTAATACTAAAAAATGTATGTAAAAATTCAAACCTCGACACAATCTAGCATTATCCATCATCTTTAAACATCTCGACATTCCTTGGGTGAGATGTTTCTCCCTCGCGAAGAAATGAAAATTCTGACATTGCGCTAGACTATGAAGAGATATTTGTTGGCAACCTGAGGTGGAACCTACAGTCTGTAAAGTAAAAACTGCCACCAACATGAGCATCTAATCTCCATTGTCCAAGCATTCATTAACACATGTTTTTCAAACTTGGATATGAGTTTATTTATGATATTGTTACACAAATGGATGAATTGGAAATTCTATTATACTTGAGGTAATTACTTGTTTTCCAAAATATCATAGGAATTTGTAAATAAATAGATGAATTAATAATAAAAAAATTCACAATAATTTAGTTCAATCATGGATGAATAATCATTGAAACCATTGCTCAATACTATTTTTGAGAGGATTTTGTGGAAAAATAGTCTTATTTTGAAGGAAGATGTGGACTATTATTAAAAAAACATTTATATATAATGTATCTCTCTTTTATAGGCCATTTTTTCACATTTGGTTATTTTGCCTACAAACTGGATCAATCAACATCCTCCAACCCCTCGACAACATCATAGCACAAATTCCTAAGCACAACACTCTCATATCTTTGATTTTATATTTGGAACTAGCTTGTTTCAGTCATTTTTAAGACCAATGTTTCCTGGCCTCGTCCTAGAAAATGTTCACCTAAAATTTTCTCCACTATGGCCTGCGTTGATCACCTACAAGTTTCTCCATTACGCGCTTGCATTGGTTCTAGAAATTCGAGAAAAAGAGAGAGAATCCTGAAGCCTCTTTTTCCAGAAGCTTACAAGATTTGTCATTGTTGTTTACCTCAGATAAAACTCTCGAATCCTAGCCTATTCTACCTTGGAGTTTCCATCCCTTATCCTTTGATCTCGTCCTCCCATTAAGAGTGGATCTCAAGACTACATTGGTAAATGGATAAGAACTCCCAACTTACCACCCTCTTCTATATATTTTTGTTCATCTGCAAGCTAGGGGTTGGATTTTGGAGATATATTCTACCCTCATGCTGTAATTGTGAAGAGTCATTATTCCATGCATTAGGGTGATGAGAGGTGTACTTTGTGGAAAATAAGGACAAGTAAACTTGGATGATATATTCTACAATATCAACACCTATTTTTGGTTGTAACTCATTCCATCTCTATTAATGAAAAGGGTTCTTTATTTACTATATGTGATGTTATGATTTCATGTATTTATATGCCATGTTGATCCATTGAATGAATTAATTAGATGGTGCTACATAGATGTCGTAGATCATTTATTGTGTTGTTTGATTGTGCAAGTTCTAATTATAGCGATCAGAGCTAGGATTGTAGCATTCAAGCCAAGAGAGGAGCGAAGCATATGACAGATTATAGGTAGGATTCATCCCATTATCTATTTACTTTAAGGGAAAAAATAAATTCTTTGTATTTCTATTGTTCTAGGGTAGTCCACCGAGTCTAGGGAAGATATTTCTGCCTATAGTCATAGATTTTTTATAACAAATTAGTGACCATACTAAGGAAATGTGTATGCCCTTGGTGGTTTATTTGTCCTTAGTGTATGGTTTACCTCTTCTTTAGACCTTCACTGTTATCGTTAGTCAAGAACATAAATAGGAAGACCTTTCATTAAGTATCAATAGCAAATTTTGTTTCAAAAATTTCCATTCCTTGACCAACGCTCTCTCTGGTCCAAGAACAGAGCATTGCACCCCTGTAGAGCCCTCTCCATGCATGCATTGCATAACACTACTACCTCTTCTGCACTTGTGTTGGCCCTTGTTCATGCATGAATTTTCCTTTGTCTTGGTTCTATCTTTGATCATCCTTGTTCTAGGTACTCTTCCTTGAGTCTTTGAGTGTCATATGGTCCCTATGAAGCCTCCATTTGGTTTTATTTTATTTTTATACCTTTGGTAAGGAGTTGTTTAAATATTTTCCTTTCTTCTTATCATTACGTTGTTTGCAAGTTGATTTTTTATTATCATTGAGTGTTTAGGTGAATTGGTGTTCTCGTCATCACTCTGAAAATATTGTTTGAATCAGTGATTAGACTTTGCATCTTAGTTTTCTACATTTTTGAAAATTATGTGACTTTAAAAGGAAAATATTTTCATTGGCATTTATGGTTTGTGTGTGAATCGAAATTGGAACAGTTGCATTGGAAAGGGAATTGCATTTTGCACATTTTTTGCTGCATATTTTTTGTTGTATACTCTTTGTCTCTTCCCTTGTTAGATATTTTTCATTGAATGAGAAAGATTGCATCTCCTCATGCTAATTTTCATTTTTGGATATCCAGGTGACATTCGTGGTGAGCCCCAAAACTTAAGCTTAATCGAAGATAAATAGTAAAATTTATTGAATAAACCTAAGGAGCATTTATAACATTAATGAAAATATTTAAAGGTCTAGGCTAGAGACGTGCTATGGCATATTTAAACATAGGAGATGTCGTTGTTTTTCAGCATTGCATCACGGGGTTTAAATCCAGTTCCACGTACGTAAGTGTATAACATCATTCTCCATATACCTTTTGATATATTGGACGATGCTCCACAAACGTAAAGAATATGGAAACACTCTCATCGAATGGTTTCACATTAGACAACAGTTCTACTGACTGTACTCCCACATACCATGAAGTATATTTTTGGAGTCCCTTGTAGGTTTATATCCTCTGCATAGGTAACTGTGATACACCAAACATAACATTCAAGAGATTTCCTGCACATACGTTAAGTCCTTGGTTTATCAAGGTGTATATTGCAATTCACGGTTGCTTAGTAATCCTGTATGCCTATATTACCCTCTTTCTTATTTAGTTTTGTGTTAATTTATAAAATTTATTATCTGACATTGAAGAAAAAATACCCTACTCTGTTGTTCGTGTAGAATGAAAAACAAGCCTCCTCTTCCACCAAAGGATACTCTTGGTCATCTTCAGAAGCAAAAGAGGATGAAAAGTATTGAATCAGGAAATTTGGGAACTAATTCTAGTCCTCCTCCTAAATCTGATCAACAAAAATAATCTTTCCCTTTGAGTACTGAGCCTGAGATTACCTCTACTCTTGTTCATGAATGTCACACAATCAAAACAGAAGCCCCTGAAACCTTATTTCCTAAGGTTATTGAACCTAAATTTCCTAATTTAAATACTTTACTTCTTGAGTTTGTTGAATCTAAGTAACCTCCGTCAGCTCCACCTATTACTTCAGGTCATTCCCCTTATCTTCATTTTCCTCAGATAGAGCCTCCAACTAGATATCTTGGACCCAAAAGTGAACCTCTTCCATACAAATTTGTGAGTATTGAAGGGATCCAACGAGAGGAGCCTCATCCCTCTACTATTGTTTATTGGGGTGGACTCCATTTTTATCAAACTAGTCCTCTTCCTCCTCTTCAAAATCTATCAGAAAATCCTTTACTTGATTATTTGGACTCGCCCACCGATTTCTTGCAGAAATATTCATTGGGATTGTTAACCATGACTATATATGATTCGACCTCTCAACCCATGTCCATCACTATGGTTGAGATATCAAATATTTCTTGCTCATCAATGTTAGCAACATCACCAGAGGAAAATTTGTATGGTGACCCATCTATTGTATCTTAAGAGATAATTCCTTGGTTGTGGAAAGGAATTTGTGCTTAAGACATTTTTCGAAATGTGTCACAAAATAATTATATCAAGTGGTCTTCGTTCAATCCCTTTGGAAACTAATTATTTAAAACCCTTAATAATGGGTATAATAAAAGAATCTACAATGCCATTAACTTCTGATATCTGAATGGAAAAGAAGAACTATAGAAGAAACTCAAAATGATATGCTGTAACACAAAATCTATCACTTTAAAATTCAGAATGAATTTATGGAGAGAGAGGGAACTCAAAATAATATGATGTAAACATAGAATCTATTAGATTTAAGTTCCATTGAGGATTTGTATAGGGAGAGGAGTTGGAGTGAAGGATCACAAATTAAGGTTATTTAACTCTTACTCACAGGTGTAATTAAGAGATCGATAACTACATTACTTCACTTCATTCCAGGAAGAAGGAACACAAAATGGCACGAGAAAAAAAAATCACCATCAACAATTGTAGGAAACTTAATTCTTCTTTCATTAATTCCTCATAAAAGTAAGTACCACAGTTTTAGTCTTCCAGAGGTCCAAAACTCGGAACCCTTCTTCTTTCTTTCTGTCTTGCTTAAATACATCAAAAATAGTTCGTAACTGCAAAAAAATCTTGAAAATACTTCGAATACCAAAACTGTTAAAACTACTTATTACATTGAAATGGATGACATCACTATAGCTTTGATCCTAACATACAAAGAAAACAAATTAAAACTTGAAATATCCTTCTTCTTTTTTAATCTGATTTGTTTCTTATGCATCTCTCTAAAGTTCTGATGTGTCTCCCTGACAAATCAAACATCCTTGCCCTGCATCTCTTCCAGAGTTCACTCTGTGTCTTTTCTTCTTGCTATCATGTCTTTTATTTTTCTGATGGGGTATCTGAATAGTTCTGCAATAACGCCTCTTTTCATGACTTGACCCATCTATTGTGCTTCCAACAGTGCCATCATATGCTCCTTTTCCTAACTCTGCCTATGCTCTATGCTTCAAACCATGTTATCCTATCCCCTTCTTCCTGACTCTGCCTCTTCTACTCATGTCTGCAGCATTCAATGTTGCATTTATTTACAAGGTGCCACCACATACAACATTTTTCTGCAAGGGGTCAGGCGTTACCCGAGTCTACTGCCTGCGTTCACATTTCTTCATAAAAGGACACAACTAAAAATAATCCTGGACTTCAATTAAATTTAAATTAACCTTTGGAAGGTATCATGTTCACTTTTCCATCGCACTTTGGCTTTCCACACTACTACGTTATAAGCCTCCTTGTTAATTTTTGAATATGTTCTACGCCATTTCAAATTAGGGCACAAAATACTGAAGCAGATAGAACAAATAATTCGATCGATGGAAGACAAGCCAACAAAGAAGAAGAATGATGGCGTTACAGCGATTAGCAAGATGCTTCAACCAGAAAAGTCTCCAATAGGTCATTCAGCCAAGCGTGTCACACAACCCCAAGACAACCCAGACAAAGAATACTCCACAAATACGCATCACCAAGAATGCAGCTCCATCGCAAACAAGAGAGAAGAAAATCCTCCACACATTGTGTGTATAATGAACTCCAAGTTTCTCTAATATATATGCATATTTGGGGGTGTGTGGCACGTCCTTTAAGACATTTAACTCTATATTATATTCTAGGCTGACCTAGCACATAAGTGGAATAAATTCAAAGTACACATTCTGCTCATCCAATCGAGATGATGTTTAGATCAATCTTACACCTCTCCGAAAGAGGAATCCAATAAAAATATTGGGATCGTCATATGAGCAGCACAACCTAGAGTTTGGACCTTGTTGTCCAAATTTAACACTCCTATAACCTCCAATGTGTTTTCAAAAGGAAAGGCTCTTACTTCTAGATTTGAAATCCTCTGCAATTTAACTTTGAAACTATTTCGCATCCAACCCTCATCGCATTTTAGCCTTTGGAATTTATAACATGTTCCTTAGCACCTTTCCTCTTAAAATTTGTGATGTGTGACGTACGATGGCAGGACGATGATGTGGCAGGACGGAGGTGGGCTGTCCGTAAATTGTAATCGGCAACAAGAAAATTTACCGCACTTCACACTTCGGCGTTCGTAACATATTCCCTTAGCGCCTTTCCTCTTGAACTTGTGGTGTGCGATATGCAATCACATCGCATCGCAATATCACAAGTTTAACCATATTTCAAACTTGTATCCTTTACAAAATGCGATGTGTGATGGAACCTATGGCCGACACGTGGCTTCTCTTCACAACCTTTGATCCATTAACTCTCTTGCATATTTATTTGCGATATCCATTCTCGAGTGCATATCTCTAAATTAGATCTCATGATTTAACCTTGTATGTCCATCTGACTTGCATTTCTATGCTATGATCTTCTTCGTCCATCTCTCCACTTCAATTCTAGACTTTGATCCTGACTTTCTTTTTTCTCATTTACGCTGCCTCCCAAACTCTTAAGTTTTTAGGGAAAATGTGAATAAGCCGGACTCAAACCTGACCTGCGTGCAATGCTCTAAATGCATCAATCGGCCTGACTCGACCCACCTTCACATCTCTGCACATAATTTTAATACACCAACATATAAATCAAAATTATTTTTCGACATACAAATTTTTTTACATTTTCTAACATATATGTTTTTTTTTGGTGTTTTGAGAAATATTTAAAAATTAAATGAAAATGAGCCACAACACCATCCATCCCACCTGGTTATCTATATTTATCTTAGTACCTTCTCTGGTTCATATTTCAGTTCTTGGACCTCTCCCATGTCATCTATTTCGGGAATTCCATATAGTACTTCTCTTATGAATTCCATTTAGCTTACTCCTTCTCCTCCACCTACACCTACAATTTAAAAGTAGGTTGGCCCTTATGTTGGTGGGAAAGGTTCTCTTCAACAACCTAACTTTACTTATGTTGGGTTCCCTCTATCTGGATTGCAGTTTCTTCCATCATCCCATCCTCCTATGGTAGGGGGGAAACCTATTGTTGGTATACCTCAAATTGGTAATTAAACTTATTATAATCCTTCTTATCTTGGGATGGATTCTAGTGTTTGGAAACCTAATTTTCCTGTCCAACCTGGTTCATTTTGGGAGAAATTATTGAATCCTCAACCTCTGTCATCTTCATATCAAATTCCTACCCACCCATTTGTACCTCAACAAGTTAAAATACATGTAAGTCAACATTTACAGGTTGTTTTTGCATCTCAACATATTCCGTCAGTATCTAGTAACCCTTAAGTTCCACTTACCCACCCTTTACAAGGTACCTTATAATCTCAACCACTTGGGAAAGGTACTCCTCAAATTACTTTAGGAAAAAATATGTATAGTATGGTGCAACCATAATCGAACCCACCTTATTCCAGGATGATCAAAAATATTGCAATGAAACAATATAGACCCTTTCAGGGCATTCCTCAAGTGCCTTTTTAAGTCCAATATATCCAAACCCAACCATCCCAGCCTTTGCAGGGTCATCTTGGAGTTGGTAAACAACATTGCACATATGCTGGTTACCAGAGTCCTCCTTATTCTAGCGCCCGGGTTCCTCTTTATCAAAACCCTCTTTATCTGGGAACACAAATACCTACTACTGAATTTATTCCTTCTTATACAACCTATCCTTCGCTGGATTTTAACTGCCAATTACATTTTGTGGCAACTCTCAACTTGATATATTTGACTCGACTTACCAAAGACCCCATCACTCATTCACCTTTGTGGCTGATAATTCCCACCAAATTTCCTTCTGGTATCCCAAAGTTTAATGGTAATTCTGGATAAGACCCGCCAACCATGTCATGACGTATCATCTATGGTGTTCTTTGAACCCCCTTAATGATGATTCAATGTGATTATACCTTTTCCAACATACTGTTATATGTATCACAGCTAAATGGTACATTGAGTTACCTATAACTTTGTTTCACGATTTCAGTTCCTTAGCTACCACCTTTATCATGCATTTCCAGTTACCCATCTAGTATGAAACTAGAACGAAACTTTTGACCAACTTTAAACAAACTAAAGCCACTCACATTTCAAATCACAATCCTAAGTGGAAACATTTTCATCAGTTGGTTAAGACCTATGTTAGAGATAAATTGTTATCAGAATGATTCATTAAATCCCCATTGTCATCTATCATAGATAATGTATCCAAATGCAGAGTTGTGACTGAAGAGCAAGTAATTTCTCATGCTTAGTATTTATACCTCATTTTTACCAAATCTGGCATGCTCTATGAAAATATAACAGATGCTTTGATACCTTCAAATGTTGTTCCTCCCACTCCTGGTAAAGAATATCATGCTATTGATGCCATCATTGGTTCTTCCAGTTTTCAGATAGTGAGAAAACCATCTAGTGTTTCTCTTGTTATTTTTTCCCAAAACTCTTCATCCAATCCTCCTGCAGCTTCTTCTTCCAAGATAAATTATGTTTCATCTGATAAATGAAAATCTCAAAATCAACCAAGAAGCAAGAATAAAGGAAAATTCAAAAAGAAGAAAGATTATTTAATGCGGGGTAAACAAAAAAATAAATGCTTGGATTAGAAATGAAAGCCTCACTACCCATGCTTGATTTTCAAAGAAGAGCACTTTACTCCTGATTTTCTTAACCATGTAGAAGTGAAATAGTTTCTGAAACCCTCCACTTCTCTTACTATGTTAACCGATCCATTTCCCAATCAAGATACCCATATGGTTTCTCAAGACCCATCTTCCTCTAACATGGTTTTAATGCTTTCCTCCATGAAGCATAAATATGATGTCATGGTGGCTACTCAAAACAAGGACTATTGTAATGTGAATCCTCTAAATGGTCATGCTATTGATCAAACTACCAGTTTGGCATCACCTCCATTTGATCCTCTTCCACCTACGATTCCTATCGAATTAATTATTAAGCCTCTGAAAGACATTATTCATAAATATTCTTTCAACCTTTGTTTCATAGCTACTCAAAATTATAACGTAGTTGAGGACTTGGCAGAGTCTCCATCAACTATGTCGACCCTTGAGGTGTTATAAAAATTCCCCGCCTAGAAAAAGGCTTTGCTTTTAGCTATCGAATATGTGGATCCTTGGGATTCCAACCTAGTTATTTTCAGTCATGAAAAATATACCCTTCACCTTTCAAATCAATTGGCCTTTATCATAAAGGGCATCTTCCATGGTAATAACATTCATCATTATATTATGGATGTAGGTTTTAACCCTATACAGAAATTACCTGCAAACGAATTCTTAAAACATAAAAATAAACAATAGCAAGAACATAAAGCAGACACACAAATATTTTTCCCTTGGATCCCAAAACCATGATTACAAGATTGATTTTTCATTATATTCCTTTCAATTTTACAATACATATATATACATACTAAAGCATTCATCAAATCCCAGTCCATTAACCCTATATTAGAACATAAATGTAGTTCCCTTGACTGTATCTACAAAATACCATGGGCAGAAAACTATCATGCCCAAAACCATGTGAAAAACCCATGCACAAAACCATAGGTAGGTATGCCCACCTATTATAGGGTCCCAAAAAAATAAAAAAATTCTTAGGCGCTTCCCTAGACCTCATGCAGGAGGGCTACTACGCCCTTACGAACCCCCTGACATGGGGGGTTATGCCTCCCTTATGACCCCCCTGCTGCGGTTGGCGCAACAAACAAAGGGGGTTTCCACCCCCCCTGTGACCCCTGCACACATGATACTAGTCATAGAAATAATATAAAACACACCCAAAATTCTCCCACTTTTTGTTTTATTTTCCACAAAGGGGGTGATAGGAGATATTAGTCATTGGTCCAACTAGGTAATTCCCATTGTTTCTCTACACCAAGAAAACTTCTCAATGCTCATATACTTTATCAATGCATCTGAAACATTCTTTAAAGTTTCCACCTTTACCACCAACACCTTTTTTTCCTCAACCATATTCCTCACAAAGTGATACTAAGCATCAATGTGATTTGTCTTTGAATGATAAGTAGGGTCCTTTTCCAATAAAATTGCACTTTGGTTGTCACAGTATATCCTTATAGCTTGCTATACCAACCTCATTCCTAAACACAATCTCTGCAACAAAACATATTCCTTGCATGCATGAGTATCTGTTAGGTATTCAATCTCTGTAGTTGAAAGAGCCACTACAAACTATATTTTGATCATCCAACTGACTGCTCCTCCAAATATGTTAAACACATACCCACTTGTATATATTCTCTGATCTAGATCTCCATCCCATTTTGCATCAACAAAGCTACGAATCTCCAAAAATCTGTCCAATCTTGGTATTCGTTGGTAGCACATACCATAATCACTAGTGCCACTTAAATACCTTAAAAACCTGCTTCACTGCTATCCAATGATCCTTCCTTAGTTTTTATATAAACATGCTCAATCCTCTCACTGCATGTGCAATGAATGGTCTAGTATATACCATTGCATACATTAGGTTACCAACTACACTTTCTTATGGAACATGGGACATGTCATCTTCCTCTTCTTGTGTCTTATCAAACTGTTCAATAGATAACTTTACACCTACATGAATAAGAACCTTCACCGGTTTACCATCTTGCATATTAAACCTCTGCAATATTATCTCGACATACTTCCTCTGGTTTACTAGAGCTTCCTCTTTGTTGAATCGCCTTTAATTTACATGCCAAAAATATAGTTTGCAACACCAATATCCTTCATGTCGAATTTGGAGGACAGTAAGGTCTTCAAATCCTGGATAATTTCTATCATTTCCAATCAAAAACATATCATCAACATATAAGACCCAAAAAATAACATGGTTACCAATTAATTTAAAATACACACAATGATATTATTTGCTTCTGATGAAGCCAAGTCTCCATATATATGTATCAAATTTCTGACACCACATCCTTGGTGACTATTTTAACCCATACAAAGAATTTTTTAATATGCATACCAATTCTTTCTTACACTTCACCATAAATCCTTTAGGTTGCTTCATGTAGATGTATTATTCTAGATCCTTGTGAATAAATTATGTCTTCACATCCATCTATTCTACCATAAAATAAAAATAAAAAATAATAGATAAAAGTAATATAATAGAAGCTATCTCGGAAATAGGAGAAAAAATACCACCAAAATAATTTTCCAACACCTAGGATAACCTTTTTATACCAACCAATTTTTTATTTCTCCACCTTGCCTTATGCACTAATCTTCTTCTTAAATACCAATTTGTTTCCAATGAGTTTCCTTCTAGCCGAAAAATCCACCAAATCACAAGCCTCATTTTTGTCCAAAGATGCCATTTCATCAACCATGTCCTCCTTCAAGATTTTTCCATCCTCTGAATCCACTGCCTATCTGAAAATTCTGGGATCATCATCAATAATAGATAAAGTAAAATATGAATAGAAATCAATTGGACTATACCTTTATGGATGCCTTATTTCTTCAATTGGTCTTCTCAAAGTTGGAGTTTGTGGCTCTTCCTCTTCTGATTCTTGTTCTGTTGTAGAGTCTGATTCTTCCTCCTTTATCTAAAACTCTATATTTTCATGTTCCTTTGGTAGGAATCCAAGTTTAATAACATCTTTCACCTCTCTAAACACCACATCTTGGTTTTACAAAACCTTCCTTATTTCTGGGTTCCAAATATTATAACCTTTTAAACCATCCTTATACCCAATAAAGATGCGCCTTTCAGATTTACTATCCAACTTGGTTATTTTATCCTTTGGAACATGTACAGATGCATACCCTCATATGTGAAAGAGAGGGATTCTTAATACTCCATACCTCATGTGGATTCTTATCCTCCAACGTTGATGAAGATGATCTATTAATCATGTAACATTCAGTCTCCATTGCCTCTGCCCAGAATTCCTGTCCTAACCTGACACCCCTGAGCACGCTTCTTTCCTTTTCCATCAACGTCCTGTTCACTCTTTCTGCAAATATTTTTTGATAAGGTGTGTATGGAGTATTATTTTTCCGTGATATACCACACTTCTTACAAAACTTTTCAAATTCCTTCTTGCAAAACTCTCCACCACTATCTTCCTCAATACCTTTATCTTCTTCTCTGTCTGGTTTTCCACCAGACCCTTAAATTATTTGAACCTTTCAAACACTTCATATTTCTTCCCGAGGAAATGTATCCATGTATTCCTTGATAATTCATATATAAATTATACATAGTGCACAGACTTACCCAGTGATGGAATCGACACAGGTCCAAACACATCACTGTGCATAAGCTCTAATATCCCTTTCACCCTCTTAGAACTATAAGGGAAACTCACCAAATTTTGTTTCTTATATACACAATGTTCACAAAAATCAAAATCTTGAGAGAAATTAGACATAATTATACCATACCATTTCCATGAATTATTCAAAGGCCCTTCTCTGCAATGTTTCCAAGCCTTTGATGCCATAACATGGGCTTTACTCCGAAGACCACAATGTTTTATGCTCCACTTTTAGGAACCACATAACTGTTGCACCCATCAATAATAATGCTACCTAGAAGCTTGTTTATAGTTCTAAACTGAACTCCATGCATCAATACCAGTACTCCCTAAACAATCTTGTAGGTATCCTTATCGAACACTGATTTTACACCTACATCATCCATCTTTCTTACATAAATCATATTTCTAACCAATGCAAGAATATGCATAGTATTAGGAAGTGTTCTAATATTTCCACCTTGCAACTTCAGCTTGAAATTTTTGTATCCAATGACTTTGGACTTCCTATAATCCGCTAAGAAGACATCCCCACCATCATATTTCTCATACTCACAAAACCACTCCCTATGGGGAGTGAAGTGAAAGGACAATGTTGAGTCAATCAACCATGCCTCGCAATCTACATGTGTACTTGAAGAAGAAGCCAAGTACACATCCCCACCTTCATCTGAGGTGGTTTTTTCCTCTACAGAAGGAGCTTCATTAGGTCCCTTCCCTTCCTCAGGAGCTTTAGATCTACAATTATTTTTGAATTTCCCTTCCTTTCCACATTTCCAACACACCTTTACAGGTTTTCCTAGAGATTTAGATATCCTTCTAGATTTAGATCTCCCACTTGAGGAATTATTTTTGTTTCTATTATGGGACCGTCCTCGTACAGACAAGGCATCTCCATTTTGGCTCTCCATATTTTTCCATTTAATTTATTCCAACAGCAAGGATGAGACTATTTCATAAAACTTCAAGGTAGTTGTATTTCTACCTATGGCAACAACTAGACTATCCCACGAATCTAGTAGAGAACATAGTAAACTAATGCACTTATATTCATTTGAGATTTTAATATAAACATATAACAATTGTCTTACCATGGTATTAAATGCATTCATATTTTTTGTCATTGAGTCTCCATCCTTCATCCTCATGTTATAGATATTCTCTAGTAGGAACAACTTATTCACTAGTGACTTAGATTGGTACAAAGTCCCTAAATTTTCCCATAAAGCCTTCACTTTAGCTTCCCCTAATATAATCAAGAATAGCGAATTTGAGATAAAAAACCATATTGTGATATTTTCTTTCCAATCCAACTTCATCCAGTATTCATCTGATATTTTCATTAGTTTAGTACCTGGATCTACCACGATCCAATGATATTTATGTACAAACCCAGCTTCCATCTTATGCTTCAACAATGCAAAACTCTGACCATTAAATTTCTTGAACTCTATCTTTCCATTGTTTTCCATCTTCTTTCACCGCAAGAATCGATCACATAGATCTACCACTGAGTAGGGTCTATCACAGGCCCGAGAAAAACACCTTAGTATCAAAGCCATCCCCTTGAAGCTAAAACAAATCAGATGCCAAATATAGATTTTAACCCTATACAAAAATTTCCTACAACCAAATTCTTAAAACAGAAAAATAAATAATGGAGAGAACAAAAAAAATACACAGAAATTTTTCCCTTGGATCACAAAATCGAGACAACTAGATTTATTTTTCATTATATTCATTTCAATGTTACAATACATATATATACATGTCGAAGCATTCATCAAACCCCAATTCATTAACTCTGGATTAGAGCATAATCATAGTTCCCTTGACTGGATCTACAAAATACCATGCAAAGAAAACCACCATGCCCAAAACCATGTGTGAAACCCATGAACAAAATCATAGGTAGGTACTCCAAACTATTATAGGGTCTAAGAAAAAAAAAAATCTTGAGGTGCTAGCACGGACCCTGTTTATGTTGGCTACCAACCCCCTACTATGTCTGATGCAATAAGGAGGGGGTGTTAACGCCCCCTGTGCATGCGAATAGTCATGGAAAGAATATAAAACACACCCAATAGTGGATGAGGGAGCCTCAACCTGCATCATGTCTATTTCTTGCTAAAAAAATATTGGTTCAACTCAAATAATTCAATCACCTAACACATTGAAAGATTTTGATGGGATAACATATAAGCCTTATGGTATTATGAATTCCTTACAAGTAGAATTAGGGGAAAATTTTGAATCCATAGAAGTGGAAGTTATTGACGGACCTCTTGATTATAATATTCTACCGAATTTCACATGGGTTTATGCCACGGTTGCAGTCATTCCAAATTATTTCTGTATGATCGAAATTCCTCATAAGGGTGAGATTTGTCACCATTGGACTACTCACATTTTTCTCCTTTGATTCTCATGTTACTGGAAGTGTCCCTCTTATAGGGGAAACTCTACATTCTTATTAGGATGTCGGGGTTGAATTGTTGATGGATTCGTCACTCATGGGAACCTTTTTCGCTTCCTCCTCCTTTTCCCAACAACTCATATTTAGTTTCTTATATTTATATGGTATCATCTTCTACTACCATACCGATCCATAGATTGTACCATATGAAACTAACATCCATAATTTTGGCAACCAAATTCCACTTAGCCTTATTGAACTTGATTATGAAGTTATCAATTCAAATTGCACAGCTCATACCTTTTCTTTTATCAACTAGGTCGATCGATCATTGGATTATGGAAAATCTTCTGATCCATTCTCTCGTTTATTCTCTATCGATGAGAACATCATGGAAATCATGATGCTAGACGATGCGTCATGGGACGATCATCAACAACATTCCTCCTTACCATATTCCATTAAGGATAATAATAGTGATGCTTATATACCCAATGTCATAGAATCTTTTACGAGTTCCATTTCCATCCATGAAGTCAATTCCAAAAAGAATCTGTCAAATATCGAAGAGACGATACCTCTTAATATTTCAGTTAAACTGGATATTTTCAAAAATATACACATTGGTGCGTCTTGATCTCCATCTGAGATTGAGACCTATAAAGTCATATTTCAAGAGTTTCATGATGTATTTTCCTAGACCTATGAGGAAATGCTAGGTATCGACCCAAATGTATTCATCCATGAGATTAAAACTTATCTTAATGCTAAACCAGTATGGCAACGCCTTCGCCTGGTCCATCCAATGAAATTTGTCTTGATAAAGAGCGAATTTGAAAAAATTCTTCATGCTGGTTTCATCTACCCTCTCACCAATTGGGTGTAAAATATTGTCCCTGTCATGAAAAAACAAGGAAAGTCTGAGTATACGTCGATTACCGGGATGTAAACTATGCTTGTCCTAATGAAAATCACCCAAACTCGTTCATCGGCCTGATTGTTGATGATTGCACCAGTTTTGAAATCTATTTTTTCATGGATGGTTTCTCCAGATATAATAAAATCAACATTCTCCCAATGGATCAACCTAATACTACATGTATTTATCTCTAGGGTATATTTTCTCACCATAAACTCCCATTTGGTCTAAAGAATGTTGGGGCCATGTTTCAACAGGAAATGGATTATGATTTTCATGATATTAAACACATCATAGAGTATTATTTGGATGATATCTATAATCATTCTAATTATTGGGATGATCACCTTATTCATCTTAGGGTCATTTTCTTATGGTGTAGACACAATAATATTCGACTGAATCCACACAAATGTGTGTTATGCATTAAATCTGGTCAATTTTTTTTTATTTTTTTTTCAAAACATGGAACTCGTATCAATCCTCTTGAATTAAGGAAATAATTGGCCTTCCTGTACCTTCTTTGCTTGTTCAGCTTCAATGACTTCAAGGGAAAGCTAACTTCCTGTGACGATTCATCCCTAATTTACATTGATTTGACCAAAGGATTCACTCACGTACTTAAGAAATGGTTTCCCTTCCATTTGGATAATGCAGCTTAGAAATAATTTGATGCCCTAAAAGATGTACTAGGTAAGGCTATTATAACCCCCTGAATACCAGTGCGGCTATTTCATATATCTCACTACTTCCATTTCTACTATAACAATGGTATTATTATAAGAAGATGATGTAGGGATAGAACACCCCATATATTATTTGAGTCAGATTGTCAATGATACTGAGATCAGGTATACCCATGTAGGAAAGTTGGCTTTTGCAGTCATTCAAGCCATCCAAAGGTTCCTCCATTACATCTTGCTTCGGAAAACTACAGTTGTTTATGATTGTAACTGTATGACAGATATTTTATCACATCAATTTATAGGGAGAAATAATCTAAATGGATTGTCATCTTGCAATATTTTGACCTGGTATTCATCAAATCCAAATCAAATAAATCCTTGGTTTTCACTGAGCTAATGTGTGACCTTCCTTCCCTTGATTTTGAATCAACATATGATGATTCTATCCCTGGTAAGTCATTGTTTCTGATTTATCATTTATCTGGCTATGCTAAAATGTATAATATCTTACACGCTGGTTACTTTTGGCCTACCATTTTTCTATACTATCTTCTCGTTGTCTAGAAGTGTCATGCATTCCAAATTTATGATTGTAAGACTCATACTCCACCATCTCTATTGCATCATGTTATCATCGTCAGACCTTTTGCAAAATGGTGTGCCTATTTCATGACATGCGACCCTGACTTGTATAGGCAACATGGATATATCATTGTAATGGTATATTATTTTACTAAATGAGACGAGGTGATGCTTAAATTTAACAACACGAGCAAAAAAACTGCATATTTATTTTTCAATCATGTTATTGCACAGTTTTGAGTTCCACGAGCTATAGTTACAGATCACAGAAAGCATTTATGGAATCATATGATGACTAAACTAATTTCTAAGTTGGGACATTCCCATTAAATTTCCACTCCCCACTATCCTCGGGCTAATGGATAGGTTGAGGTTATCAAAAAAGTTCTTAAAACTATGGTTTAACATGTGGTAGGGGTCCATAAATCAGACTGTAATTTTCTCCTTTATGCTTCCTTGTGGGCACACATAACCCATAACCTCAATCAAGACTACTACTGTATTTACACCCTTTCAGTTGGTTTATGGTCTAAAATCAATCCTTCCAATCGAATTTGAGATTCCATCACTGAAACTAGCTATATAATTCCTTCCTTCCACTTAAGTATAAGAGGAATGTCTCTTACATCTGACCTGATTAGATGAGACTCGACAAGATGCTGCTATGGATAATGAAGCCTATAATAAACATGTCAAGGCATAGTATGAAAATTTTTTGAAGCCTCATGTCTTCTCATAAGGATACCTTATCATTTTGGCTGGCCAAGGGTCTAAAAAATTAGGAACAAGAAAGTTTCAACCAATGTGGTTAGGCCCATATATTGTCAAGTGTATCCATGGTAAAGTATCCTATAAGTTAGTTCATTTTGACGGAGTCCGTTTGGCGTAGCCTAGGAATGGGTTGTACCTTAAAAAATATTATGCTTAATCTCATGCATAGTACATTGTGTGTATATTGTTTATAGGTGTTTTGAGTGTGTTTTCAGCATGTCTCTTCAGAGATTCCTACAATTTATGGTTGATCCTTTTTACATTTGGCTGGCATATGTTGGCATCCCATGAACCTTATATCAGTTATGTTGATGGTGCTAGTCATAGTACTTGGAATCTACCCTCCACAGCGTGGTATATCTTTGCTCTGAATGGAAAGTTAGTGAGTCTACAATGGATTTTTATCAGTCACTCTACCAACAACATTTCTGAGTATAACACAATAGTCAAGGTACTGTCTCATGCTATTGCACATGGTATCCATAATTTAGTCATGAGACTTGAGTCAAAACTTGTGGTACTACAATTAGCCAATGTCGATTCAGTCAGAAGTCTCGCCATCCTTTACATGTTATTAAGGGTTCTCCTTCTAGAAATTAATTTTGATTTCATCTAATATCAACATATTTCTAGAAATCTAAATACACTTACAGATGTGTTAGATAATCATGTTTTAGATAGACATTTGCACCAAATGTAAATAAGTTTCAATACACATCACATCAATTGAAACAACAATAGGAACATAGAAACACTGAAGACACACACACACACACACACACATATATATATATAAATTTTGGTTTTACAAAATCTGTGCCCGAGACATAGATGGCCAAATGACCTATATCAAAAAGTATGTGCAGATATGACTATGAACCCTAATAGAATAATAGTGATCATGATAATGTGCCACTGCACATGTTATCTTGTGCAGTAGTCAACCGATATGGCTAGCCACTCTAATAGTCTATCCTTTAAGTCACATAGGGATCTAATTGACCATAATCTCATGTGTCAGCCCCTCTATGTGGCGCTCCACCTATGCTAGGGTCTCCTCTACATAAATATCTTGTACTGCGTCTCGTTCTACTACAACAAACTGTGTTGGTACCATAGCCTCATGTGGCTCACTTGCATGATAGAGATATGAAGCACCTAGAGGTCGAATAGGTTCAACATCTGCATGAAAAAATAAATAGTTTAGTCTCATAAACATATTATAAAAAAAATTGCAAAACTCTTAATTTTTTTTAAAAATGGTTAAAATATCTTACCCGTAACACCCCATTTCTCACCCTCAAGAAGCATGAGCTAAGGTTCATCATGGAAATCCACCCCTGCATATGGATAATCATCAATCATGATGAACTGTTTACAAAACCACCTAAAAAAGGTTGGTGTGAATTTGACTCTCAATAAACCTACATGTTGAGCCATAAGGTCTATCCCACTCCTCATAAATGGAACCCTTGAATTAATTAGCTCAGATGTGATATGTTGAAGCTGTAATAATAGAATATTCTCTAGGGAAAAAGAAATCAAAATTGAACCATAGCTAAAGTTTTTCAGTTTTCCTTCTTTTTCTTTAGACAATTATTCATTCATGTTGACCAATACCCCCTTGCTCCAGTTGAACACTGTCAGTTCCAAAAACTCTAAACCATATTGCATGTATGATATTCTAGCTACATGAAGTGTTTCGCTACCATCCAATCTAGAAATAATGAATAGGATTGTTCTCAGAAGAAAATGAGTCACATCTCTGATGATGATTTTTCCATCTCTAGTCAGTTGGGTGTGAGGTCTATAATAAGTGGTAATGTAACCTTTCACTGTTTCTCCACCCCTTCTCCCACCTAGGAGAGAGATGGGAGCACCTCTCATGGAAAAACCTATCATAAATTATAATGTATTCACTTTTATCTCAAGTAGATGTTCCCTAACCTGAATTCTTGTGCCTACACATCCCATGAACGAAAAATGAACTCAATTAATTCCATTTGTTGCCTCATTCTAGTTAATTCAACAATCCATAGTTTGTAAGCGCTTGAATGGTGGTAGGATCATTTGCTGCATTCAATTCATGCTCTTCATGTTATCTTTATCTCCAAAAAAAGGCCATTTTGTGCTAATGAACACCAGAATTATCATCAAGGGGCTCATTAGGATCCTTTTCATGCAAAAATCCTGACACATTTTGAGAAAAAATGACAATTTTGACTTAGGAATTATGCCTAGCGCTTCCCTAGAAGGGATGAAATACTATTGTACCCCTCCTTGCAGTGTATTTACACCTAGGTGAAACACTCCTTTTGACATGGAGGGCTTAGAGAAAATTTTTAAAACCCTGGGGATCTCAAAGATCCACAAAAGTTGCATGAAATCACAAAAATGAACCATTCTTTTAAAGAGAAAAGTCTTAGATCCTACCTGGAAGTGAAAATGCTTGAAATGATCCACTAGATTGGCAGTAATCAGTTGCAGAAGATTGAGGGAAAAAAGGGCTCAAAGTGCTCACTGTTGAAGGTAAATGTTAAATAGTAAAAATGAATAGTAATTTTCATTACTTATGGTTGTTTCTTCAGTAGTTTATCATATTTAATGTTTTTACCTTGTAATTGTTCCTCTTTTATCATGAAATAAGTATGATTGATCCTTTTTATGGTGTTTTCGATAAGATGAAGATTGTTTAACTGATTTTGTCGTGTTTTCGTAGCTCATTTTAACTGAGGAGTACACTTTTATCATGTTTTCAGGCTCCATAAATTCGCAAAAAGGGAACCCCCTAGAGTCCTCTTTCAACTCTTTCCAGAATCTCAAAACATGAAAAGATTGTTGAGAACTTGTCTTTTCGAATTTGTTAAAATAAATGAAAAAACATCTACTTAGTATAAGTCTAACCCTTTTCCAAAGTGACATAGAATATTTACGAAAAAGGAATACCTTAGTTGAACAAGGCTAAGAGGCTTTCTTGGGTATTGTTTTTTGCCTTTTTGGACTCAAGGCACTATCTATGAAAAGGAACATCTGGATTTTTATTTTTCACCTCTTTTTCAAAATCTATAAATGTGAAAAATATGTCGAGTTTTACCTTTGCTGGACTCGTTAAAATATCAAACAACAATGGACTTGTCGAGCATGACAAGATCAAACCACTCCTTCTCAGGGTTGGTTAAACATACTTGGAGGTATTCATTGAAAGGATGAACTTGCAGATCAAGCATATGTTATCCTCATCAAGCTTGTTAAAAAATAAAGAGGCACTGACCAATATGGTTGGGGAAATTGGGAAAACAGGGTACTCCATTTGCTAATGGAAGCGAGTCACTCTTGAACATGAAACTCCACTTCATCTTCGTGGTTGTTGGGTTGGGTAATATGCTTATCTTTTGGTTGATAATACCATTTCAAGGGCTCCATTTTTGGTTTTTGGTCAATGCTGCCAACTCACTACAAGGAAAAGACCCTCTAGTGGAGGTTATAAAAGAGGATTTTAGTGTTATAAAATTGACAAAAATTGTCAAACACACATTTGCTACAACATATGTTTATGGTTACGAAGGTTTTGGCGGAGATTTTAATAGGATTTCAACACAACTAAAAAAATTGGGCGGTTGGAGGTTATTACGGATGTTTTTTTCATTGGTGCGCTACTATGGTGTCAAAGCACCAGTGCGTGTCATCTAAATGGTGGCTCGGGGCAGTCGAAGGCACATGCACCAGGCTGTCAAGGTCTAAAACCACATCAGGTGCACTGTTAGTGATACAACACATGGGATCTTTCAAATTGTTCTTGGGATTTGTGCGGTGCCCATAGGTTGTGTTAGCACCTGATCTAGACCGCAAGCTGAAAAAGGGAAAAACATGGTAACATCTAAACCACACTCACACTTGTAGCTAGCCCTACAAGGTCAGGAGAGGGCTCTCTCCGTGAAAAAAGGATATTCAACAAAATACAATAATTGACTGATTTTAGGCTAGGTATATAAATGGGAAAAAGTTTAATATGAAATGAATGAATTTTTTTAGGGATGTATGGGACAAATGGGACAGTTTGAAACTGGGAAATTAAATCAGGATATAGGGTATTTCATGGGGCAAGGTAGGAAGGAAATTTTAGCAATAAAGATTAAATAAGGATGGAATGGAAAGACTGGTGAGGAGCTAAAAAGGGCATAGAAGATGGATCCTTTTCAAACAGAAAAAAAACACAGAGTATGAATGATTCCCCAAGGTAGAGCATATAAAATGGATTCTACCTTTCTATCTTGAAAGCATTCAACTGGAAATGTTTATGGATGAAAGGTGAAACATAAGAAATTACATATGAAACAAAGAGAGAACAAATGCTAAAAATCATACCGCATAGACCCCACACATTAGAGCTGCATCTTTTATTAATTCCCTGTCCAAAACTGTTACAATGGAGCGTAGAGTGTTCTTTTCCACATTATTCCCCCACTTCTGAGTTACAGACTACTTTACAAATGATTTACAATTACTTTAAATACACTAGATTTGTGGGAACATAGATCCACAGAAAGAGGAGTTGTTTTAACAGCTCAAGAATAGAAATCTAATCATAGAAAGGACATCCAACAATCTGCCCCAAAAAATGAGGAACAACTATACATTTTTGACCATCTGAAAATTCGTTGTTACATTTGTTTAAACAGAAGACAAACCAAAATGATTTTGCTTCATATTTAGCTCTCGGCTCTTTGACTATTACTTTCCACTATTCGTTTGAAGAAAACCAACTTTTATAAAATGTTGTTGAAATAAAATAGAATGAAATTGTATGCCTTTGTGAAGGGAAAAATTAATTTTTTGAATGGGAAAAAGGGAAAGGAAAGGAGTTGGGGTCCATATTATAATCGCAATCGCAATTGAATCGATGGGGAAGGAGATACGATATATAATGGAGTGATATGTTGCGATATCGCAATCGGGGATCAGGACGTGGGATGTATTTGTAACAAAGCTCGAAAGCTCCGATGCAATTGGCATAGGTCCAATGGGGCAATATACAATAGAGTGGGGAGATCCCTTTAAAAACCAATGAAAATGATTTTTTCATTTTATATAAAAGGGAGAATGATTTTATCGAAAGGGAGGAGGGCTTAAGGTGGGACTGGGGCAAATCAGGATCGGAATGTCGGGGCAGGCGCATTACATAACACAATTTCGCTGATGTGATTGGGGAAAACCTTTGTATAAATGAAATAAAACCAAAATTTGATTTAAACCAAGGGAAAGGCCTTTTATTATAGACGGGAGGAAGTTTATGCGGAGGGCCCGAAGACCAATCAGCATCAGAGATTGGAGGAAGGCGAAGGGGAAGTTTAATATAAAAGGCCGATTGGGATGGTCCGATTAGCTGTGGGCTGTCGGATCAGAGGGGGTAGATTGACGGCACAGGAGTGATCGGGAGTTGGTAATTGCGAGGATTCAATCGGAGGGGCTAATTTGAAATGCTGATTGTATCCAGGACGTCATATCGGTGATCAAATCGACGGTGGGGATGTATATCGGACGGGCCAATACAATCGCATCATAGTTTTGCAATGGGCCAATCAGAACACACTTATAAAGGTTGCGATTGCAGTAGAAAGGGAATGGAATTTGGGTCAGCAGGGTTTATATGATATAAACCTTTAAGTTTTATTATAATGTTTTAAATGGGATGGAGGGAAAGTGGTTTAGAACAGCGAGGACTTATATAAACTTTATTATAAGTTTGAGGGATAATGGTGGGGAAGTGGTTATGTTTAAATCACATATGTATTTTTAAATGATTTTATAATGCAATTTTGTAATCGAAGGGGTGGGGAAATGGATTTATAAAGAAAATATTAAACTTTAATAATATAAAGTTTAAGGGAAAAATGGGAAAAAAGGGGAAGGGTTAGGATATAGAGGACTTTTTACTTCACTTAGGCATAAATTTCAATCCAGAAGTCAGTTTTGAGAGTGTAGTATACCGTTGGAAATATCTTTCTGGGCTCATTCTACTAAAAATACTTAGAACATGATTTGACACTAAACATGCTATGAAAAACTTCTCTGAAGGCAGGGTGATGACTTGGTGGAGATAGCAGCTTTTGAATTGTGACTTATTACATATAATGACATAAAATTACAAATAAATGATAAAAAAGGAAAAGTATCATGTTTTCACCTCAAAACATGGTTTTGAGGTGAAAATTACATCAAATTGAATAAAACATTTCTTTGATCTTCCAGGTGCTGTGATTTGAGTTTATTGACTTCCTCATGACCTTGCTGATATTTATTGACACTTGACTTATTAATTTGACCATGTTGAGATTCTAGGACCTAATGAGACCCATCTTATGACCTATTGAAATGATTTTGAGAGTGAAAGTGACTCATCACTAAAGACCATAGAGAGGAGAATTAGCAAGTTTCACATGAGGGAAAACTGATGAAAAATCACTACCATCAATGAATCCATGACCTAGTGGAATGGTGAAATTTATTGGTATGGGACTCCTAATATGCAAATGAAAAAGAGCAATTTTGATCACTGATGGCAGTATGACTAGACTGACACTAACATTGGCTCCAATGGGGATGGTAGCTCCTTGGAGGTGCCAAGAACACCGTAGACCAAGTATCCTTATCCATTGGGCATGGAGTCAAAAGTACTGAAAACTGACACTATGCAGACTGACTCTGACTGAAGAATAAGAATGAAACTGAAATAAAACCAAACCATACACATGACATTCAAGTTTTATAGCCTTCACCTCGGACCCCAAACTTCAATGACTGTGTACTTAAACTGTGGCCAAAAATAAAATGGTATATACAATGATGGTGACATAGTTTCTGATCCATTATCTTCAACAATGATAGTGCTTCAAAAGCCTACCATTCACTTCTCCTCCAGGACAATCTTGGCCATCCATTTCTGAAAGCAAGAAAGCATTCTGTCCCCTGTATGCTGAGATCCTTTATGGTCCTTTCCATAGATTTTAAAACTTATTGTGCTTCCCTTTGTCCTCATTTCTTGCATCCCATCTCAACACCACATCATCCAGCTAAAACTTTTCTGCTTTGGTATTTTGATCATAAGTCTTATTTATCTTCTCCTGCAACTGAATAGCGTTCTGTGACACTTCCTCTCTTGTTTGCTGAAGGTGGATCATCTAATTGATCCTTCGCTGATTGTCATCATCTTCACTGCCAACTTCTTGTAATAATCTCATAACTGGAACTGTAAGAGATGTAGGAAAGACAACATCAGTACCATAAACCAATTCAAACGGTGACGTACCTATGGATTTCTTACTACTAACTCTGTCTACCCACAATGCGTTGATGAGCTTTCGATGCCTGTTTCTTTTGTTTGCCTCTAGCATTTTCTTAATTATATTTATCAGTGATTTGTTCGATGATTCTGCCAGGCCATTACCCTGTGGATAATACGCTGTTGAATGGCCCAAAATGATATTATATTTGTAACAGAAATCTGCCATCTTCTTATGCTTGAACGTTGCTACGTTGTCTGTCACAATTTTGTAAGGGCAGCCAAAATGAGATAAAATGTTTGATTCAAGGAATTGAATAATTACCATATCATTTGCCTTCCTTGCTGGGATGGCCTCGATCCATTTAGTGAAGTAATACATTCTTGTCAGGATCCATCGATGCTGCGCTGATGAAGCAAGATGGATTTCTCCTATGAAATCGAGTCCCCACTGTTGAAAGGGGGAGTTCACTGCAACTGGTTTCAAAGGAAGAGGAAGCAATTTCTTTTTTCCTTGGAAAATTTGGCATTCATGACAATTCATCACCATTTTATACAAATCTAAAAATAATGTGGGCCAATAGTATCCTACTCTCAACACTTTGTTAGCTGTAGTTTTCCAAAACAAATGTCCACCACAGTCACCTTTATGAAAATCATGCATTACCTTCTAAGCTTCTTCTTCAACCAAGCAATTCAGTAGAACACCTCCTAGATCTTTCTAATAAAGAGCACTGTTTAAAATACAATATTTTACAGATTTAAGTTTTAGAGATCTACCTTTTCTCTTAGACATTCCTGGAGGTGGAGAAAGATGCTGGAGAACATGAACAATATCTGAAATTGGGACAAGAAAACCTTCATCTTCATTTTCTGCCATTACTGTTATGAGATTTATATCTAGGGCATGTAGATTTGATTGGGCCATTAATTTTGTCAAGCCTTGGCCTTCGATCAACATTGTGGGTTTGATCTCCAAATCGTACTCCAACATGGCTGCTATCCACTTACCTCTTTGACCTTCTGGATCAGTTTGCATCAACACATCCTTCACTGCTGCATTAGGGACATATACTATAGTATGTGAATGCAGAATATAGACCCTAAAATCCTTCAATGCCTTTATAAGAGCCAATTCTTGTTTTTTAATAATATTATACCTCAAGGCAGCATCTCTAATAGTCCTATTGAAAAAGGAAATTGGATTTTCAATCTGATCTTTCTTTTGCATCGAAACAACGGACTTAGTATGCTCTGAAGAAAATGAAAAAATAATAAATTCTTGGGTATAGTCAGGACAAATCAAGACTGGGGAATTAGACAAAGAAAACTTGACCAAATTAAATGACTTGATAGCTTCCTCACTCCATTTGATGGTGCTATCCTTTTTCAACATATTAGTCATTTCTCTCAAATGTTTACCCAAATTGGGCATAAATCTGCGCAAGAAGTTCATCTTTCCATTAAATTCCTAAATTTCCTTTTTGTTTTGTGGAAGATCTATGTGCTGAATTTCCTCCACTCTAGACAGATCAGTGCGAATACCGTCTTTAGAGATGATATGCCCCTTCAGCTTGCCTTCATCCATGGCGAAGAGACTCTTCTTTGGATTAAGGGAAATCCCAAATTTTCTGCATCGCTGAAAAACAACTCTCAAATGGTGCAAATGCTCATCATCAAAACCAGAAAACACTGTCAAATCACCCAAATAGACAACAAGAAAAACATCTTTTTCATTGGCAAAAGCAATGTCCATTTCTCGCTGGAAAGTAGCTCCAGCGTTCTTCAGTCCAAATGGCATTTTGGCATACTGGAATATTCCCCAGGGTGTTGTGAAGGCAGTTTTGTCTTAGTCTTTCTCATGCACCAAGATCTGGTTGTAGCCTGAGTAGCCATCAAGTAGTGACATCCTAGATGCTCCAAATACTCTCTGCAGAATATGGTCCATCTTCGGGAATGGATAATTATCCTTTAAGGATGCCTTATTCAAATTCCAAAAATTTGTGCACAATATTATCTCTCCTGTCTTTTTACGTACATGAACCAAATTTGAAATCCAGTCAGAAAATCTAATGGGGACTATGATACCAACTTTGTACAATCTGTTTACCTCTTTTTTGATGGATGGCAGCAGCTTCGGATTGATTCTTCTCAGTTTTTGTCTAAATGGCTTCCGATCTGGCTTGATGGGAATAGTATGTTGAATTATGTTCTTGTCATACACCTTCAAATCTGAATAATCCCATGCAAACACATCAAAGAATTCAGAAAGAAATTTAACATACTTTTCCTTTACCTCGTGGGACAATGCCTTTGACAACTTCGCCAGCTTGGGCTTTCCAGCTATTCCAAGGTTCACATCCTCAACTCCTTTCTCGATAGGCACAAAGCTTGGTTTCTTTGCAACATCATCCTGATAAAAAAGCTCCTCTAAAGGTATGAGACCTCTAGGAATTACATTATCTTTCAGCTGCAAGATTTCCATCTGATTTGTTTCAATTTCTTGATAATCAAGCTCATACTCACCTTCTATTGGAGTGTCTTTAAATTTTTTTTCACTCTGCAAATTTCATTATCATCCCAAAACACTTGCCAATACCTTAAATTGTCCGGAACAGCAGGCCTATGTTTGACATAGATCTCAAATTTGTTTATGGAGTTCATCAGAATCTTCAAGTTGCTTGTTCTAGTGGCAAGAGAATCAGCAATGATGTTCTACATCCTAGGTACTACTGTCAAAGTGTACTCAGGGAGTGTCTTCAAGATGTCTAGGACTGTGTTTCTGTAACCCCTCAATCTCGAATGTTTTTCTTGGTACTCTCCTTTAACCTGTTTAATTATGAGCTCTGAACCTCCATACACAAAAAATCCTTTTTGCATTCAGCTTCTTAAAAATCTTCAGACCTGCAATCAGAGCTTCATACTCTACTTCATTGTTAGAGCATTCAAAATCCAACTTATAAGCACATACTCTAACATTTCTAGGGACATTTTCAGGCTAGAAAATAGGGCTCCGAATCCATATTCCAATACCAGCTCCATCCTATCCAATAGCTCCATCAAAGTCCATGCTCCAAAGTCCTTCTTCTTCTTCTTGTAGATGCTGAAATTTTGTTTCTTTCTCTTTTTCACCTTGGCTGATTTCTGGCTGTTCACTATCTTTTTGCTGCTGGCAAGCAGGAGGCTGAGAAGTGCTTTCTGCCTTATCCTTTTCATATTTGAGGACTTCCCTAAAATTCTCTAAAATTTCAGGCATGTCATCTACTTGTACCAACTGAACATTTTCATCATTCAAACCACCATCTGAATATAATACAAAGGACTCTAAATATGTATGAACTGCATTAATAGGATGATTTACTGGATTCTCTTTGCTAGTGATCATATATTTCATTTTCTTCTCCCTATATAGTTTTCTCAATTGGCCAAACACGGGAATGGTGGCATAAGAGAAGTCAAGCTGCATGGTTCCTTTAATTTTTTCACCCCAAGACATAGATAGGAGCATTCCAAACCGTGGTGGGACATCGGTAACAAATACATCCATCAAGACATTCTTTGCTGGGATTTGATCTAGAGACACTACCAAGTCTTTAATGAGACCAATACAATGGACCCTACTTGAGTCAAAGGAATACGAATCATGGTATTTTCGAGTAATATCAAGGCCTAACTTCTCCATGACAACTTTGGGCATCAAATTATGTGAGGCTCCGGAGTCCAACATAGCATTATGCAAGATGAACTCATGCAACCTAAGACTGAGGTAAAAGGGAGGGACTTCAATTTCTTCAGATTGATCTTCCGAGGCTGGACCAAAGATGAGTTCTGGGTAATCATCTTCTACATTAACCATATCAGAAATAGAGTCTATTTTCAAAACTCTAGACACCTGGTGTTTATAAGTACTATTTTTCACCAACTCAGTCAGGGGCATGGATACTTTCAGCTTAGAAATTTCATTCTCCAAATTAAAATAAGGAGCTTTTTCTACCTCTTTAGCTGGAGGATCTTTCTTCTCTGTTTTCTCCTTTGTTGCACTCTACTGATTCTTGTCATTTGTTGTGTTAATCGCTGAAGGTGTTTTGCTAGAGGAAGGATCAACTGGTTCGTTCCCTTTCTTCTGAGCATCATTCTTCATCTGAAGCTCTTTTCTTTTCTGAATGGGACTAATCAGAACATCTCTATTCCTTAGAGAATATTTTTTTTTTTGGGCCGATAAAGCATTCATGTACCTTCTTTGGTAGTCATCAGATTCATCTTCTAACACTGCATCATTAGCCAAAATTAAATTTTCATCCCTTTGAATGTCTGGAGTCGCCACTATGTATTCTTCGTCTTCAGTGAGAAAAATGGGCACACCATCAGCTGTGAAAAAGTGATTGGCTTCGATCAGTGGGTCATCATCATCATCTATTTTTGTTCCTTAAACGTAGTTCTACTGCAATGGAGTTTTGATTTGTTGCTGTGGTGGCGCTTGGTCCTACGCTCTCTGTTCTCTCTGCTTGATTCTGAATTGTAGCTGCTGCCCTCTGAAATTCGGGTTTCTCATTTGAGGTTTAGATCTATCTGTAATGGTTAATCGATCAACCATCTTTTCCACCGTTCGAATCAAGGTGTCCATTTTACTATCTAAAGGGGATGCTTCTTCTTTCACTGTGACTCTTTTTTCAGCTCTGGCACATGCTCTTTTAGCTATCAGATTCGCTTCTACACTTACCTCTATCTTCTTCATGTCTTCAAGTGAGGAAGGGTCTCTTTCTCACAGCTGATATGCCATATCAGCATCGAAACCATCCAGAAATTTAAGTAATGCTAATCACATAGGAGGTTTCAGGTTATCTGGAATAGCATTATATACAGCATTAAATCTTAAACAATAATCCTGTACAGTTTCACCCACATTTCTCTTAATATCTTCATATTCAGACAAAATTTGGAGTGGTTTTTTCTTTATCTCCCACCGGTCTAAAAATTGTGTGTGCAACTCTTGCAAATTGAAAATAGAGCCTGTTGGTAAAGCTCTAAACAAATTTCTAACTTCACCTCTGAAGCTTTGAACAAACAACCTGGTACTTACATTCTCTGCTTCTACCTCATGTAGATCAAAAAAGTCATTCATCTTATCTACATGCTGCTAAGTTATAGTGCTTTGAGTGGCATCAAAGATAGGGATTTTAATTTGATAATCAATAGGCATATCATTCAGAACCTGAGGTAAAACTAGGGGTGCATACCGGGTAGCCATGGCTCTAGGTGGATTTACAACAATGTTTGTAATGCTAGGATTTGAAGGAGGTGTTAATGGAGGAGATGATAGCTGAGAATTAACTGATGGAAATGCTGATGAATCAGGAGGAGGAAATGCTATTCCTGATGACTCTGGAGGCTCAGGGATATTACTTACAATGATAGATGACTGAGGGGAATTCAGAATGTAATCATCAATTGAGGAATTTTCCCTTTCAACTTCAATATCTACAAGGAATTTTGGATCTAAAACTGTGTCTTCAAGTGTAGTTTTAGAGTTATTTATAAACAAATAAAGTTCAAAACTCTCATCAAACGAAAGATATTCTACAAAAAACCACTCATGCCAAGTATGGGATCTGAAGATAGGTCTGGGACTTAGTGATCCTTCTTGTCTTCTAACAATTCTCAGGATAAGATTTGGATTTTCAAACACAAGGGGAGGATTTGGATCTAGATTAGCCCTGGTGTGTCTTCTTGAAGCCAGTGTGTATGAATTTCTACTGTACAAAACTCTGTTTCAGCCTAACAGACTCTGAAAATTATTTTCCAGAACCGAGGAATTTACAAGAAAAATTTTACTGGGGTGATCTGACTTTATACTCTGATAGCAGAAATATACGACTATGGAATAAGTGGCTGTAGTTATATTCCTTTCCAACAGCTTCAGCAATGTTCGCTATGAAATAATATTTCAAAGCTCTTTATAGTTTAATCTTTCATATGATATACTTCAACGAACCTTACTCCGGTCGTAATATCAAAATGATATAACAGCAGCGCAATTTTTTTTTTTTTTAAATCATCAACCTTCGGAATTTATACCATAAAACACATTTATACTACCAGCGCGACATAATTTTATTCAATGGGGAGCCCACGCGTTTACTTTTTGCCTTTTTATAAATAAAATAAACATATAATAATGCAAATCTGCCAGATCGTACCTTGATTTATCGCTCGTACTTTTAAGCACGCGATTGCTGTCAGATCTAAGGCTCTCCAGATCGGACGATGCTGTGAATATCATGTTTTTTCAAAGGCCAAAGTTTAACCCACAAAATTTGCATGATATGGGTGGTATTGGGGAGATGACGTGCCCTAATATTACTAGATCGCATTTTTTTGAAGTGGTTTGGCTCTGGGCCAAAAGCAGCGCGATGAAGGCGGTTTTGGTTTCTCAAACCCGCCAGTGGTAATTAAACCGCGCTTAACTGTGATTTGGCACTATTGTTTGGCACTTAACTCCTTGCTTTAACTGATGGCTGGGTCCCACTAATATTAATCCGCTGGAAATGAATAAAGCTCTTTACTTTCAATGACAGATATTTTCCAAAGGTTTGGTCGCGTTCCAGGATTTTTTAACCTTAGCCAAAGGTTTTCAATACTTCTTTATTCCACACGGCCTAAATATGACTTTTCTCCTCTTACAGAGCCTCTATTTCGATATTTCTTCAAAACAGAATAAACACATCCAAAGTGCCAAGAATACGAGTTCAAAGACAGTCAGATCGACTCCCCAGTATGGTCGCCAGAGATGTTAGCACCTGATCTGGATCCCAAGTTGAAAAAGGGAAAAACAATGTAACATCTAAACCATGCTCAGCCTTGTATCTAGCCCTACAAGGTCAGGAGAGGGCTCTCTCCGTGAAAAAAGGATATTCAACAAAATACAATAATGGACTGATTTTAGGCTATGTATATAAATGGGAAAAAGTTTAATATGAAATGAATGAATTTTTTCAGGGATGTATGGGACAAATGGGACAGTTTGAAACTGGGAAATTAAATCAAGATACAGGGTATTTCATGGGGCAAGGTAGGCAGGAAATTTTAGCAATAAAGATTAAATAAGGATGGAATGGAAAGACTCGTGAGGAGTCGAAAAGGGCATAGAAGATGGATCATTTTCAAACAAAAGAAAAACACAGAGTATGAATGATTCCCCAAGGCAGAGCATATAAAATGGATTCTACCTTTCTATCTTGAAAGAATTCAACTGGAAATGTTTATGGATGAAAGGTGAAACATAAGAAATTACATATGAAACAAAGAGAGAACAAATGCTAAAAATCATACCACATGGATCCCACAAATCAGAGCTGTACATTTTATTAATTCCCTATCCAAAACTGTTACAATGCAGCGCAGAGCATTCTTTTCCACACTATTCCCCCACTTCTAAGTTACAGACTGCTTTACAAATGATTTACAATTACTTTAAATACACCAGATTTGTGGGAACACAGATCCATAGAAAGAGGAGTTTTTTTAACAGATCAAGAATAGAAATCTAATCATAGAAAGGACATCCAACAATCTACCCCAAAAAATGAGGAAAAGCTATACATTTTTGTCCATCTGAAAATTCGATGTTACATATGTTTAAACAGAAAACAAACCGAAATGATTTTGATTCATATTTAGCTCTCAGCTCTTTGACTGCTTATTTCCACTATTCGTTTGAAGAAAACTGACTTTTATAAAATGCTGTTGAAATAAAACAGAATGAAATTATATGCCTTTGTGAAGGGAAAAATTAATTTTTTGAATGGGAAAAAGGGAAGGGAAAGGAGGTGGGGTCCATATTATAATCGCAATCGCAATTAAATCGATGGGGGAGGAGATATAATATATAATGGAGTGATACGTTGTGATATCGAAATTGGGGATTGCGAGGTGGGATGTATTTGTAACAAAGCCTAAAAGCTCCGATGCGATTGGCATAGGTCTGATGGGGCAATATACAATAGAGCGGGGAGATCCCTTTAAAAACCAATGAAAATGATTTTTTCATTTTATATAAAAGGGAGAATGATTTTATCGAAAGGGAGGAGGGCTTAAGGTGGGACGGGGCAAATCCGGATCAGAATGTCAGGGCGGGCGCATTACATAACACAATTTTGCTGATGCGATTGGGAGGAGGCGATTGGGGAAAACATTTGTATAAATGAAATAAAACCAAAATTCGATTTAAACCAAGGGAAAGGCCTTTTATTATAGATGGGCATAAGTTTATGTGGTGGGCCCGAAGACAAATCGGCATCAGAGATCGGAGGAAGGCGGAGGGGAATTTTAATATAAAAGGCTAATTGGGATGGTCCGATTGGCTGTGGGCCGTCAGATCAGAGGGGGTAGATCGACGGCATAGGAGTGATCAGGAGTTGGTCATTGGGAGGAGTCAATCAGAGGGGCTAATTTGAAATGCCAATTGTATCCAGGCTGTCGGATCGGTGATCAAATCGACGGTGGGGATGTATATCGGACGGGCCAATACAATCGCATCAGAGTTTTGCGATGGGCCAATCGAAACACACTTATAAAGGTTGTGATTGCGGTAGAAAGGGAATGGACTTTGGGTCGATGGGGTTTACATGATATAAACCTTTAAGTTTTATTATAAGGTTTTAAATGGGATGGAGGGGAAGTGGTTTAGAACGGCAGGGACTTATATAAACTTTATTATAAGTTTGAGGAAAAAGGGTGGGGAAGTGGTTGTGTTTAAATCGCATAGGTATTTTTAAATGATTTTATAATGCGATTTTGTAATCGAAGGGGGGGGAAAAGGGATTTATAAAGAAAATATTAAACATTAATAATATAAATTTTAAGGGAAAAATGGGAAAAAGGGGGAAGGGTTAGGATATAGAGGACTTTTTACTTCACTTAGGCATAAATTTCAATCCAGAAGTCAATTTTGAGAGTGTAGTATACCGTTGAAAAGCTCTTTCTATTGAACATACTTAGAACATGATTTGACACTGAACATGCTATGGAAAACTTCTCTAAAGGAGGGTGATGACTTGGTGGAGATAGCAACTTCTAAATTGTGACTTATTACATATAATGACATAAAATTACATAATAAATGATAAAAAAGGCAAAGTATCATGTTTTCACCTCAAAACATGGTTTTGAGGTGAAATTTACCTCAAACTGAATAAAACATTTATTTGATCTTCCAAGTGCTGTGATTTGAGTTTATTGACTTCCTCATGACTTTGTTGATATTTATTGACACTTGAATTATTAATTTGAACATGGTGAGATTCTAGGACCTAATGAGACCCATCCTATGACCTATTGACATGATTTTGAGAGTGAAAGTTACTCATGACTAAAGACCATAGAGAGGACAATCAACAAGTTTCACATGAGGGAAAACTGATGAAAATTCACTACCATCAATGAATCCATGACCTAGCGGAATGGTGAAATTTATTGGTATGGGACTCCTAATATGCAAATGCAAAAGAGAAATTTTGATCACTAAAGGCAGTATGACTAGACTGACACTAACAGATTGTATCAATGCACCAATACGTAGTCGTATAGAAATGCACCGATGCATAGTATAAAATAAACACACTGATTGTTCTAATTCATATTGGTATTTGTGCAGTGCCCATAGGTCGTACAAATGCACTGGTGTGTAGTCTCACAGAAACGCACCGAGATTTATAATTGGTATTGGTATTTTTGCGGTGCCCATAGGTTGTAGAAACGCATCGGTGCGCTCTATCATACAAACTCACTGGTGTACAGTAACTGATATGCACCGGTGTTCATTTTGTATTTTTTAGAAACATCGACCTGTGACAGTGCAATTATTGTGATTTTTTAAAATTCATTATTCATCAAAAGTCGACACATCTTATAACAGTATTCATATTAATTAATTTTTTATTAATGCATTTGAATGTGATGTTTGGATTAATTTGTTATAGCATATCATAATTATTGTGATTTTTTTAAATTTATTATTCATCAAAAGACGACACATATCTTATAACAGTATTCATATCAATTAAATTTTTATTAGTGCATTTGAATGTGATGTTTGGATTAATTTGTTATATCATATCATCAGATTTCACATCTCTTCATTATAATATTTAATCATCCATAAATTTAATCAGTGCTGTTACATCTCACAACGACAATGGAGAATGCAATAGAATAAATGAAAACATATTTTATTATTATTATTATAAAATATGTTTTCATTTATTCTATTGCATTCTCCATTGTCGTTGTGAGATGTATATATATATATGAATAATATATTCTTTGTCTTTCTTTGAATATTATTTTATTATTATTCTTCGCTTGAACTGGTGTCACTGCTCGAGCTACTTCTAGGAATTGGGTTATTTTCTAGATTTTTTTGTTCATGGTGTTGATTGTTTTCTTCTTCTTCACCTTCCATCTACAGAAATAAAAATAAATTGTAATGAGTGTATATAAATTGTTGAGAATAATGAAAATTTCAATATTAAATAATATACATCAATGTAAATCGAAAAGAAATGGCGTACCATAGGAACAATTGACTCATAAACTATACACATTCTTTCAAACCCATGTACTATGCCATCTTTCAAGATTTCATCTGTTGGCGCAGTTCCATACTTTGTTTCTTGCAAGTTTTATACTCCATAACAAATAATATATTTAATATAGAAGATTTATTTGTTCTATTAATTATAGACAGAGCTAAGTAAAACAAGATCGATAGATGCTTACAAATTCTACAATTAATTTATGATATGCCAACATATAATCACAACCTATATTTAACCCACTGTCAATCAATTTGTCTGATGGTTCTTCTTTGTATGTTAGCACCTGTTTGAAGACATTCAATGATGATTTTTGTAAAACAACTTAAAATATACAAAAATTAAATCTAGTTAAGTTGTTATAAGGAAGTAAAAATTACTCAAAAACTAAGATATCAACCCTTTTTTTCCTTGTCGTCCTGTTTAATGTGTTGAATGGGTTCCATTTTCTTTTCTTTTTTGCAAGAAAATACTTGAAAATTAATATTTAATGCTAAAATTTTTATTTATTGTACCTAATGATTGAAAAATTCAATGATTACATATTACATTTGAAGCATGTTGTTGTTGAGATGGCTCCTCCTGCGATGCAATTTTATCCATTTCTTTGACCATCTCCTTGTACACCTTTTTGGACATTCCTACAAGCATATTTATGATATCAGCGCGTTCATCTTTTGAGATTTTCATAATCTTCTTGAAAATATAACATGACAATAAACTATTTAATTTTTATATTGATATATGAAAAGTAAATATAACAAAAGTGATATTTATAAATAATTCTAGAAAAACATTTAAAGGAATATTAATTTTTCATTCCTTCTTTTTTGTTGTTGTTTGTTTTTTATATTAAAAGTCTGACATGTCTCATTAACGAATTCTCTAGAAATTCTTCCCGTAGTTTAGATAAAATTTGGTTCTTTGAATCATTGGATTGATTTTTGTATTGTAAGTGGAAATACTGTCTATACATTCGTTCCACTAGATCCCTCAAACTTTTGTAAAAGTTTTTCCTTCTTTTGTTAACCTCCAACACCACTTTAGATGAGCTAAGGAACAATTGATTTTCATTTGCATGTTCTATTTTTTTTCTTTTCTTAAAACAACATTCCTTTTCTGAGTTATTGGTCCTTATAGAACATTAAACATATGTGAATTAACAGATTGTTTGAAACATGTTATCTAATAATTTTAAGTATATTATTAATTAAAATTAAAAAAAGAAACTCATATTGGATCTATTATCACTCTAGCAATTCCCAAGTTGTGAGATTTTTGGTTTTTAGTTAAGGCAACTAGAGGTAACCACAGACCAAATTTTAAACTCTAGGATCTAACCTTCCTAGGGTTCACAGAGGGCTCTCTCTATAGAATTTAACTTTGTTTTGATTTATAAATATTAGGCTAGTTATGAATGTTCAATTTGGTTCTGGTTTTGATTGATTTGGTGGGAAAAATCACTTGAAGAGATGGATAGTGGGAAATTTATTTGTCCATTGGGCTAAGGAGTCAAAGTCAAGCAAACAGAACTGGGATCAAGGCCATAAAGTCAAAAAATTTCAGGGAAAGATAGATAACCCTTGAAGATCTTGGAAATTTATTTTGTGAGGTGATATGATCGAGATAAAGAGCAATGAAGGGTTCTTTGATCTGGAAAAAGGAATTAGTAGGCAGAGGTAAAATGAGAGAGGGACCAATTAAGGGTTCCCTACACTAGAAATCAGTAGAAAACATAGAAATGACAAACAATTAAGACAGGGTGCTTTTAACAAATCTTGAAGTAATCCTCCTATTCATTCATTCAAATTTAGAACACATATATGGATGCATGTAACAAAGAAAGATAACAATGACAAGTAGAAAATACTTCACTCCAAATAGCTCATCACATGAATCCTGAAATATGATGCTAGTTGATCTGATCCAGTCTGCTACTCGAAATTTGAAACATAAAAGCCTTCAAGTCCACAAAAATGACTACAGAAATCTTCAACAATTTATTCCACCATAATACTCCAAAGGATGAAGTATTATACATTATTGTTTACAAAATATCCTAGAATGGTTCTAGGAATTATCTAAGGAAAATAAAAATATCTTTACAAAAAAAACAGAGACAATTGCTTAACAAATCAACAATCTGTCCTATCTATCCAAATAAAATAGAAACTGATTATGGATGAGGTGCAGCTGGCTGCATTGGTGTCCTCCTTGCTGGATTTAGATATTTCAAGTTGGTTTTGAAATTTGATCTGTTTTATCTTATACTCTTTATCTGGTTCTCTTTAATCTCTGATCCTCTTTTAAACTCAGATACTCTTTAACCATTGTAAAATGGTTTTACTGCTGAATAAAAATATGTTTTGACTGGAAATAAGCAAACTATTTTCCCTTTTTACCTTTCATAGTAAATATGTTAATGACTGCCAATCTTCATTTTTTGGGATTTGTATCTTCTTGAGCTTCCTGAAGTTTTCATCTCCTTCAGTATATCTAGCAAAATTTGGCTTTATGACAAATAAATGCCTTATCTTATGCTATAGATAGAATAAGTCTTCAAAAATTCTAAGTAAGTCTTTTCCAGTAGGAATTCCTTGTCCCTGTGTCTTACTGATTTTTTCCTTTGCGTATTCTCTGATTTTTTTATTGTAGTCCTCCTAAGGCATAAGTTTGTCATTGATGACCAAAATGGTAGGGAGGCTTCTTTATCTCAAATTCTCAAGTTTAACCATGAATTTGGTTATTTCTATGTTCATATTTCCACACTTCTCCTCCAGCTGCTTCATTAAGTTCTTCTTGGTGATAACTTTCCTTATTTAGTCCTGTCAGTGATTTCAATCTCTTCTAGCTCTTGTTTGTTTTTGTTGTTTAGAAACTTGATCAGTTCTAAATCTTGCTCAAGTTTGTTTCCAAGCTCTTCTTTAGTTTTCTGGATTTCTTCTTGGGCAGCTATTAACAAATCTCTTTGTTCAAAGATCACTTGAATTGAAGGCCACACATCATTGATGGCTTTAGTGATCTTGTTCCATAGATAGTTTTTCACATATGATACTAGCTCTTTCAAGGTCAAATCCTTTTGAAGCTTCTTCAATTCTTCATTTAGCCTATTAGTTTTTGGCTCATGAGTCTTAGCATTAATTTGAGCCAATTTATTTGAGTTTTCAAGGTCTTCAATCTCCTTCTTCAATATATTAATCTCACTTGTATGAAGTGAAATTTCTTCCATAGCTTTTACTAGTTTGCTGGCATCATCTGTAGGGTGAGCTGTTGTAGTAGATGACTCTATTTCTTTTGTTTTAGAGGATGTCACTAGCACTGCAGTAGCCAATGGAACTTTGGGTGCTAACTCTTCAGCTATAGTTGAAGGCACAACTATAGTGACCATAGGGATAACTGTAGGTGGTTCCTGTGTTTTTACTATTTATTTTTCATGGACAAGTTTTTCCATCAGAATCTCCATTTCTTTGATCTGTCCTGTTAGTTGAAATATTATGTTCATCATATTATCTTTTTCATTCTATCCTTGTAAAAGTTCTTTGGCTTGAGGATGTTCACTTGGAGGAAGTTTAAGCTGTTTCCTCAATGATGCAATGTCCTCATTCTTTTTCTTTATAAATTGTTCTGTTGTTTTAACATTTGTTGGGTCTAATCCAACTTGTACTACCAACTCTTCTAAAGATTTGATTCTGAGTTCTTTAGCATACAAGGATGCTTTGCCCAGTTTGATTTGATCCTTCATGTTTGGAATAGTGTTCTGAAGTTTCTGAACACTCATGGCTTTAGCTGTAACAGTGGAATACAGCATCTCTAAACTCTGTCTGTGAAATTCTATTTGATCTAGTGCATGTATGCTTTATGTTGGCACTTCTATATCAATATTCTTATAATCTGCCATTGTCTTTGGTATCTTCATTGTAGGCTGTAATAATGACATGATCAACTTTTTATTGGAATAATCAAAGGTTGATAAAAGCCTGTTTTGAATACCTAGTGTTTTCTTGAGATATTGAGAGTAAATCTCATTTTTTATCTCTTCATTCTTTGACTTTATCTTTTTGTACTTTTCCTTGATATCTAGATCCTTTTCCTCTGCTGTCTATGAGGATGAAGCTTTCAAAATTCTGTTGTTTTTCTACTATTTGTGCATTTGAATAATCAAATTTTTCTTCATTCTGATTCTCAATAATTGGCTCATTGATGATGACTGTGGCAGGCTCTATATTTGTTACTGGCACATCTGCATCTTCTACCTCAATGGTGACTTTTTCTTTACCCACTGGATTTAACTTAGGCTTTTTGTTGTATCTTAACTTGAACCTAGTTTTAGTGGTGATTTCAGCAACATAGGCACCTTCTTCTCTTACTCTCTTAGTGGCTTTCTCTATTTGATCCGCAGTTTGTAAAGTGTGACTAGTATCACTTTTCTTTGTTGCATCTATTAAAGTATTTTATGTCCACTGAATCTGATTGGCATATTTCTCTATCTCTGGTTTTTTTCTCATGAATTAAGAGTGTTAGCTTACATTTAACCCTCATTTTACTTAGGATTCCTTGAGGATCATAATGCCAAGAAAAATTATCTTCAAACCTATACTTCAATAGCTGTTTAGTTGCTTCTCCCTCTGCATCTCTATGATTGCAAATGAATGGCCCTACTTGATTCTTCAATTTAAACTGTGTTTTCTTCTTTTCTGCTAGAAAATTGATAGAATCATAGTTTAAAATTTTCCTGATATACTCCAAGGCAAAAATCCTTTTTGATACATGTTTGGGTAACCTGTAAGGTAACAAATTGGATCCAAAAATTCTAATATCAGTATGTTTTTCATACAAGTACCAATCACCAACTTTATTTTTCTCTGACAACTTTAAAATCTTCTTCATCTCTTCATTTATCCTTGGTTGTTCTATATTTGTTAACATTTTGATCAATGGATGGATGAATGAATCTGAAAATTGTGCATAGGTGAACTCTGTGGACTCTTTCCTGATCAAAGAGGTCCAGAAAATAACTGAAAGGGGATTTCCCTCTATGTCAAGGTTTTGAAGAGTGAATTGGAAATTATCTGCTTGAAAATACAAGAACATGTGGAAGATGAAGGATGTGTATCTAAACACTCCTTTAGTTGGCAACTTAATCAATTGGTCTTGCATATTATCTGCAATATACCCAGCATAATGAAATATAATAGATGGAGGTTGTCTTGGGGTAAAAGTGGATAAGAAACCTAAAATGGATTCGTCTGTATGTTGATCAGTGAAATACCCTAGGATAAACAACAACATGGAAATTACATGTCTAGACCCTTCTAGAAACTTTGCAGTAGAATATGGTGGATTGATTTTAGGAATTTGAACATGCAAGGGCATGAATACTTGGAAAATCTGGAATCTGGTGGGAAAATCAAGGCCAATATCCAATTTGGTCAATGGTTCAATGGACAAAGGGACTACTTGGGGATCAGGCTTGAGCTATAACATTGGATTAATAGACTCAGCTCTAATACTAAAAAGTACATCTTTGTTGGCATTTACTATGGCTCTCTGCTCAGGCACATAATATTGTTGACATAACCTAATGACCTCTTGACATGGATGAGTTACTGGAACAATATATTTGGGCAAGTTTCATTCCCAAATTTGGAGTTCCTCTTCATTGTCTAAGGATTTTTCATAGCTCCAATTATGAATGTCTAGCAGATTAAATTCAACAATTGGGTCTTATATTTTGTAATAAATATCAACTAATGGAATGTGCTCAATGTCTACAACAAGGGGTTGTGGAGGATTCACAATAATGGAAGTCCTAGAAGTCATAGCTGGAGTTGAATTTGGCAATTTAGAATCTTCAGGATTACTGGAACTGTGATTTTTAGACATTTTTGGATACTTCTGCAAGATTAAACAGTTTTCATAAGTACTTTTTACTCTGACAGGGATTTCTTGGAAAAAGTAGGAAAAATATGATCCTTTCGTGGGTTTTTCTTTTCAATTTTGGACTCTCAATAGGACTTACAGACTTTTACTGGTTTAGAAACAAGAAACAAGGGTTTCTTGGGCTTTCTTAGTGAGTAATTGGGCTAAAAGTCCTTTTGTATTAGGCACAGAGGTTTAGGCTACCTTCAGAGGATTTCTGGGCTTAATTTAGAGTTTAAACAGTTTATAAAAACTATAAAACTCAGAATTTTTCCTTCAAAAAAGCGTGCAGCAATAAACAAGGTTTTTGCAGAAATTTTGACAGGGTTTGACCTATTTTTTGGATTTTTTGATAGGGTTATATGGATGAATTTGACCTCTAAATATTATTTTTATTTTTAGAGTCTTTTCAAATTGATAACAGGTGCGATTTCTAGAGAAATACCTGTTGTGCACAGGTAGAGGGTTTTGAAGAAGTCTCCGAGGCTTTTAAACAGGTTTCACGGTATGTTTTCTGATCTCTAGAGAAAATCTAATCTCCTCCGCAATATTCAATAGGTATAGGGGGAATTTTGTAGGTTTTTAGGCAATATATTAGTGTGAAATCTGTTTTTTTGGAGCCGAAAAGCACGCACAGTGAATACGTGTAGAGGAGGGTAACAGTGAATACATACAGTGAGTCGAGAGGCTAATCAGTGTATTTTTAGGATTTTATTGGAAAATTAGGTTAATTGGAGCCTGTAATGAATGATGGTCACATCGAGCGGGAAAGTGGTTTTTCCATTCCATAAGCGAAAAACCTTTGGTGGTTATCGCATGCCATTCTGGTGGTAAATGGTTTTATATGGATCAAATGTGATCCAATGAGAAGGATCCACGTGGAGGGGAGAGAAAATTTAAATACCACCCATTTCGCGTAGAAATGAGATGGTGGATGTCACGCAAGTTTATTTTCGATATATCTTTTTAGTTGTCAGATCGTGGGAGGTTCATGTGAACATTCAAGATTTGTTTCAAAAGCTGCATCGGGATTGGAGTGGGGTCCAGGGTTTTCATATTCAGCGGGATGGTTGGTCTAAACTTTATAAATAAACATTTATTAAGTTTAAACTTTGGTTTATACAATAGGTGGGGGGGATAATGTCGTATATGCATAAATTAAAACATTTCACAATGTTTAATCAATACACTTGGGGCATGGCTTTATTTATTATATGGTATAATAAACGTTTGACAAATGTTTAATAACCATAGGGGAGCGGGGAATACTTTTGTTTATTTTGACATATTTAAACCAATGGGATAATGGGCGGGGATATTTCTTCATGTGGGATATTTAAACATTGGTTTAACTTTTAAATAGTGGGTTTTTGTGGGTTATTATAATACAAAGGGTTTAATACTATACGGGAGGGTGTAGTTTAGGGATTTAATAAATATAATTAGAAGTTAATATGAAAAAGGGAATAATGTATATAATAAATGAAAAATACATGTTTTAACACTAAGTAAAGTATAAATGATAGGCAAATAAAACATTGTTTGTCCCTTTTGTTTTTCACACTTTAACTTAGGATAAAATGCGTTTTATGGGTTTTGAGTGATTTTGGAATGAAATGAAATTAGTTATTTAGGATTTTACTTTTACTAAGTAAAAATGGGGTTTAGTTAGAAAAATGGATTATGATTAATAGATGAAGGGTAAATGTTCATGAATATTGGTTTGTGTAGGAATTCAATATTTTTAACCAATTAGTCATAGAGCCTTGGGTCTGTTCCCAACAGAAGTCAGAGAAATTATCTGAGCCTTTTTAACTAATAGTTTTGAATAACGAGTCATTATAGGGGAAGGGAAATTAGTAATTTTTGCCCAAGGATGCTTTATTACATACTTGCACAACTTATTTCTACCTACCCTTCTTTATTTCTAACATTTTTACTTCATTTTCATGGGTGCATTTAGACTTGCAACCCTAAATCAATTTTCTTTCAAAGCATAAAACTATCTAAGTCTAACCTTATTTCATCCAAAGGCTCAGATTAAACTGTTGAGCCCCTCATTTATTCTCTACCTATCTACTTATTTGTCAAGTTTATACTATTTGACATATCTTTATTCTCTATCTAAAACATGAAATTTAAAGCATGAAAAGTTAAGATTAAACTGTTTAACTAATCATGGATTATGGCATTTTTTGACACTCTGCGCATAATCATTATTCTTGCAGTAAAAGTAAATATTAGTGGCATTTTGACTTGCTCACTTTCATGTCTTATTTTGTTTCTTTTTTCTTTTGGGGTCCATCTTTTTCTTTGTCCTTTGATATTTCTTTTAGGACTTCTTACCCTCTGTTCACTTTTTATTATTTTTCATTTTTTCAAAATATGGGAAAACAACTTGCAGAAAGTAAGGTATGTACATATTTACAAGACTATCATAGTCAATTCAAAAATTATGAACTCTATTATTATAGGACCCTAACAGGATCGATAGTATTTTTTCATTCACCTGTTTCATCCTTTTGCAATTTTTCCATCAAGCTTTTATGTTTTTCCGGTCCTAGATCAGAAATAATCTTATTGAGCTTCGTCATATTGTGGCTCTGCATGATACACAGTAAAATATACATATTAGTTAAATTTACATATAGTTCAAAAACAATATTTTTTGTGAATAATTTACAAAGCTTTTGCTGTGGAGGTAAATCCCCTCTGCAGACAGAGGGGATCCCACTAGCCCTAGATTGGGTCTAGCAACAATCGAATCACACAATGACATCGGCTCCTAGTTATAAGAAAGAAAAGATCACGATAAGTATCCTACCTTAAATCCCACGTTGCTATTGTTGAGGAAGAAGCGACGCTCCTTGTCCCTAGCTCAACTGATCACAATCCTTCCGTTTGGCACGTCCGGACACCTGTACACATGCAGAGAAACAATGAAATACAACGTAATATTCAAAGCATATAACTATATGTTAGTCAGAGAGGATATAATTCGTTGCATTACATAACAAAGTAAACACACAAATGGAACCAAAATTAGAGTCGCTTATATTATAGATGATGAAAAGGGAGATTAAAACCAAATGATCTGATGCTATGATCTTCCTTCGGCGGAGCTTACAGTAGAGCACATCTCAACAAATCTCGTGAGGGATTTGACATAACTCTCTCTCTCACAGGGTTCTCTTAGGCTCTGCTCTTGATCATCACTAGGCTATCATTTCCTTCCCAAAATTTCAGCTAGCTTGCCAATGGAGATGGCAAGATTTTATAGATGGAAGAAGGGAAGTTGGGATCCCTATAATCATGGGATGGGCCCTATCTCTTAGGAAGGTTCCATGAGAGGTGGAAAACCACTTCCTAAACATGGAGATCCGAAGCCAAACCACTCAACTTCTTTTGATGATTCACTCTGGAGTTTGTTAGAATAAAACTTCTGCCATTTATTTTTAAAAAACATTCCTTAATAGGCTTGGCGTGGGTGAAACACAGGGACAGAGTGCCAACTGGCGTGCCCTCTAACATGGATTTTTCCCATTGGCACGAGGGACGAACTGGCTAGTCGCACCAAGGCTAAAACATCTATTTTTAAGGTTTTTCAAAGGAAATGTTGTTCAGGAGAATGCTTGTCCTTATGCAGGAGGATGCAATGAAGGTGTTTTTAGGACATTTTACTGTTCATGGGTCATGGGAGTAGTCCTCCAATGTACGAGACGAGGGATTGCAGGGACGGTGACAAAATACTGTGTAACAGATGCCCCCTAAAGCATGAGGTCCGAGAGAGAGGGAGGGGTGAAATTCTTTATGAGAACGCACCCAACTGAAAACACTACCATCGAAAGACCTGCAAGTACAAATACAACTGATTTCTCTAATACATGATATCTGGTATGGACGCAACCATCCATAATAGAGTATACAATAACCGGGATCCAAGGTATGGACGCAACCATCGAGCAAAGAAGGATCAACAAGTAGACTCGGGTATGGTCGCAGCCATCCAATCAAATGTGTCATGTAGTAAATCATGATAATCCAAAAAGAATCTGTAGCCTGGATGTTATCAGACAAAATCCAGGGTCTTGTGCTCCATCTCGACCCAAACAGAGTACAAGTTGGAGCATGCGAATAAGTGAGATGAAGTCGAACATGCAAGAACATCATCTGATTACTAGCCAATAATGAAAGACATTAACAGATGCGAGAGGAACCACCAATAATGAAGATGTTTCTCAAGGTACAAGAGGTACAATCCATGGAATGTGAACAGTGCGCTGGTGTCGAACACTCGAAGAATCATCTGATCAAAGGCCAGTAATGAAAACCTTGCATAGAATGCGAAGAACCTACCATTGAGGCATGCAGGCTCCAAGGTACCTAAAGGGAGTCTCTAGATCAACTTCCTAGATAATGAGCTAAAGTCAACAGGAGGTGACCTTGATCGAAGATGGGCCATAATGTTTCCCACATCATCGACACGAGACAGAGGAACATGATTTTTGTGAATCAATGATCAAAAAAGAATCAGAGGGAGGTTGAGAACTGCAGAGGCCAACTTCTCTTGAACATATCGGCGGCATGACACTGGATTTGGTAGTATTTGACATCAAGGGATCTGAGGTCATGGTGACGTGGCAAAGAGCAGATGAGCAGTCAAAAGAGATTACCCAAACCCACGGAGGCAGGTAGATAACGAGATGAGATTTCCCCAACTTGACATGAATGCAGACAAGTGCCATGTTCAAGAGCAACATACTACTGACACAGCGATGATACTGGTTCCATTTTCCCCCACCATTTCTGGCGAGTACCCCAATTATTTTTTAAAACAAGCTTGAAGGGGATAGCATATGCTTGCAATATAAGTTTTTCCTTTGGACAAATCCAACCTAGGACATTTAATGAGCCCTAGGAAGGAGGAACTCGATTAACGTCAATACGACGGAGTCCGATGTCATCAGTTTTTAACGAGTCTAAAAAATGAAGAACATGATGTCTTTTCATGTTTAGAGAGTTTGAAAAGACAACGGAAAAGAAAACTCCAGCAGTCCCTTTTCGTAGATAATCCCACAAAACTGAAAAGGTAGAAAACTATGTGTGGGAGAACCTCCTAGTCATGATAGGCTAGGGTATTCCTTTTTTATAAATAATCTATCCCAGCCTGAAAAAGGGGTAAACGTATACAGGGTAGATGTCGTTTCACAGCCAATTTAACGAGCTCAAAACGACAAGTCACTCGGCGATCTTTTCATTTTTAGAGAGTTAGAAAAGAGCTGAAAGATGAATCCAGTAGTGACTTTTTTGTGTTTTTACCAAGTCCGAAAAAAGTATAAAATACAACTTGTGTCGTCACCCTAATCACATAAAAACCTGTCGCTACACAAAAGGCAAGTGTAAAACCCAGTTTTTGACAAAAATATGATAAAATATCGAAAAAATAAGTCTCAAAACCTAATTTAGATTTCAAAAAGTTGTAAATATTATGAAATAGTAAAAACTTATTTACTTTTACCTTTTACCTCTTTACAGAGCGACAGTGAGTCATTTTCTTTACGATTTTGCGGTGATGATTGTGGACAATCCAGTGCACTATTCTAGATCCTGTCTTTTCCAAGTAAGAGGCGCTTCCATTAGCCATTTTTAAGCCATATTTCATAACTTTTCATTGTCATTTGACATCCCTGAGGGGGGAATTTGCAAATTTAGGACTTCTGCAGTTGGCGCGGGTATCAGGCACAAACCCGCGCCAACCGACCTCTTTTTGCAAAGGGGTCACACAAGGTGGTGTGACTGTCATCAAAACAGCCCCACCAACCACGCAACTCAAAATTCCTTTCGATTTTAACAAAAATGCAACCATTTGATTATCATTTAAAGCACCCAAGGGATCTTACAATGTGTTTGTGACCAATTTGATGCAGATACATAGCAAAAATGGTAATTGAGTGGAAGGAAAGAGAGCACAGTGAGGAAGACGAAATGGCAATGGGGAATGAGAAGTGTATGAATGTTCTCCGCAACTGTGGTTTGAAAAAATTCTTCTTAACCCCGTGTCTCTGGGCTCAGCCCAAACTATCACAATATCTGGTTAGCATATGGGATGAGGATGAAGGGAAGTTCAGACTTGGAGATCAATTGCTTGAGCTCAAAGTGTCAAACATGTACTTCATCACTGCACTGTCACGCAGGGGTCCAGTTCCGATCTTGACTGGCACCAGGCCTTCGGGTGAAAAAATGTCGATGGTCATGGAGAGGGTGTGCCTAGGGGCACAAAAGGGATCAGGTAGTGGTAAAGTTGACATTCAGACTGTTCCTGATCTAGCACTTAGAGTGGTGCTTCATACTATTACGCGGGCTGCAGGGTCGCAGGCACTGCACAAGGCTACCAAAACACAGCTCCTTCTGGCATTAGAGTGCATGAACCCAATAGTATTTGACTGGGCCACAGCCGTAATGATGAACATCAAACGAAAATTGACCAAATGCAAAAATACCAAACTGAAACAGTTTGGGTATGGGTCAATCTTGGTATCCTTCTTCCTAGAACGATTGCCTATCTTCCAGTGCCAAGGGGCAATAGTCCCGGATCAACCAATGAGAGAGCCAAGGATGGCTCGATGGGCAGCATTGATGCCCAGGGTAGGGGGCAGCCAGTAGATGTCATGGTGGCCTGAGTTCTTTGGATGGCTCCGACGACAGCTGATCGTCGTAGAGGACTGGCCCTATGCGGGCACTGATTTCACTGCAGACCCAGACCTTCTGCTCCCAGAAGGAGAGGACTGGGATGAGGAGCTGGGTAAGACTCTTTTTTAATTTTATGATTTTTTATGATTTTTTTTCAAACATGCATGTTCTAATAGCTGATCCTATATGTATGCAGATGTTGGCCCAAAGAGGCCCACCGAGATGTCACCGATCGTGAGGAGGACCCCTCTTACCTATGACCCTCAAGGCAAGGGGGGCAAGGGGAACGAGCTGGTCTAGGACCTAGAGGGGATTGGCTGTGGGATTCCTGATTATGCTCGCCTAGATGATGTCCCTATCGCTTATCAAAGGCACATTGTAGGGGTGCCTAGTCGCCTCCATTGCTTACTAGGGTGGTTGGTGTGGGAAGTAACATGCTACCATGAGCACCATGATGATTAGTCACCTCGGCTTTTATTTGCATATTTTTGAGAGACATGCCATCTCCTTATGTAATTAAAACAGACATGTATATTTTTGGATTTTATATGATGCACATGTTGCAAATAGTCGACATATAAATATACATCTATTTTCTACATGGATCTTACTTACATATGATGATGTTTTTACATGTTGCGTAGATGTCTATCTAATACCATGTTGGCTACTGCATCTGTTAATGTATTCATTCGTCTCAATATATGTTGATATGTGATATAATCAAAATTTCTTTCCAGTAAATGAATACGTATATATAGTCTTAAAATTCATGGGTTTCTAACTGAATAATGACCATTGAGCTATAACACAACAAGCTGTGAGTCCAAATATACAAGTAATGCATGAATACCAAGGTTAACAGCCTCATTTAATATTTCCAAAATGGCACTATATTCCGCGACATTATTTGTAGTAGGCCCTAAACAAACACCTTGTAAATTAACCAACTCACCAGCAGGATTGTAAATTACCCAGGCTGCCGAAGATAGGTTCCTGGTACTGCGGGAGGCACCAACCACAAAACCGACATAAGGAGTAATAGACATCTACACAATCAGGAAGACCCAATAAGCAGAAAAATGCTTACAAAGCACACCACACCACACATGCACAAAAATGAAAAAATCACCTATGTACATATACTATGCAAGAATGATTCAAGCATAGTACTTCTTTAGGTACAACCCGTTTCTGGGTTGTGCCAAAGGAAGTCCTTCATAATCGATCAGCTCAGAAGCCCCATTTTTTAATACACAATTAACGATATAGGGCCCATGCCACATGGGATGGAATTTTCCTGCCCCAAGCTTATCATGGGATTGATCATACAAGAGGACGAGGTCCCCTTCGATAAAAGAGCGAGGAGAAATCGTTTGATCAAAATGAGCTTAACCCACTTTTTCTGTGCCTTGATGACCAAAGCAGCCAAGCAGCAAGTTTCATCCAATCTCTCAAGATACAGGAGACGTTCTTCCTTCGGGGAAGTGTCGGGCAGTAATTCCACAGCCAACTTTAACGAAGGGATCTCACATTCAACCAGAAGAGTAGCTTCCAGACCATACACCAACTGAAAGGGTGTGAATCCGGTCACACTCTTCACTGATGTTCAGTAGGCCCAAAGAGCTGAGAATAACTAAAGATGTTAATTTGATTTGTGTATACCAATTGTTCGTTGCAGCATCGTGACAAGCACTTTGTTCACGGCTTCAACTTGGCCATTTTCCTGAGGGTAATATGGCATTGAGATGTCGTGACACAAGCCCAAATAGATGTCATCTCTGCCATCATGTAGTCTCGAAAATGAGAGCCATGATCAGTGACGATGGCTTGAGGAATGCCGAACAGAGTGATCACATGGTTGAAAATGAATTGAGCAGTTGTCTTACCGTCTGCAGCCAGTGTAGGCATCGCTTCAGCCCACTTGGTGAAATAATCTATGGCAACGATAATATAAGCATGCCCCCCAGCCGAGAGAGGGTTACACATCATAAAATCAATGCCCCATTTGGAAAAAGGGCCTACGGTAATGATAGGATGTAATGGAAGGGGTGGCGCACGCATTTTGTGTTGGAAAATATGGCACGCGTGACACTTTCGCACTGCAAAAATGCAGTATTTAAAGATAGATGGCCAGAAATAGCCCGCACGAAGGATCTTCTATGCGGTAGTATAACCAGACATCTGACTGCCATAGGCGCCACTGTGATAGTCATTCAGAACTTTCTCAGCCTCTTCTAAGTTCAAACATTGGTGGAGTATAGAATCGACTCCGACATGATATAGGGTATCTCCGACAATGCGATAGGGTTGCAACTGATGTCGAACATGAAGTCGAGCATCCTTCATCAACTCAGACTAGAAGGTAGATGTCTGGAGGTACACGAAGATATCACCGTACTAGGGATTGAGAGTGCTGATTAAGAAGAGAGTTTCATCTGGGATGTGGTCCTCAGATGGAGACGGAACAGAGTCAGTAGGGAGAGAGCAAATGAGATCAAAAAAAACTAGTGACTTCTTAGATTTGGAAGTAGTGAACTCCAAATCAAACTCTTGGAGGATTACAATCCACTTTGAGTACTTTCCCCCCAGCAATTTTCGAGACAAAATGTAATTCATGGGGTTGCAGTCGGAAATCACGGTTACCGTACGTAACAGGATGTAATGGCAAAAACGCTGAATAGCCTAGACTGTAGCCAGTGCTAACTTCTCGACGTGGGCATAACACGTTTTAGTGTCGAGGAGGTTCTGAGATAGGTAATAAATCACATGCTCGTTACCGTCATCATCATCCTGTACCAGAACCATGGAAATTGTACTGAATGCAGCAGCCAAATAGAGGGTAAAGTCACGATGATAATTTGGATGATGGATTAATGGAGTGTTGGCAAGCAGCGTCTTAAGTTTATTAAAATATTGCTGGGAAATCTCATCCCATAATAAAAGTACGTCCTGTTTTACAAGTTGCGTAAATCCTTTAGATACCTCTGCATAGTTCGGGATAAAACGACGTAAGAAATTTGCCTTCCCTTGAAGACTCTGAAGCTGATGCAATGAGGATGGGGATGGGAGGTTAACAATAGCCTTGACCTTGAGGGGTTCAAGGCGAATTTCATCCTTAGAGACAATGAATCCTAAAAGTCGACCAGAGTCAATGCAGAAGATGCACTTGTGAGGGTTAAGCCTGATATTGTAACATCTGCAGCAAAGAAAGATCTGGTGGAGATGTTCTGGATGGTCTTCGCGTAGAGCTGAATGAGCTGGCTAGGTCATCCAGATATGGCTTAACAACATTACATATGTCGTGAAAGGCATAAGACATGGCATGCTGGAAGGTAGCCCCAGTGTTCTTCAAGCTGAAAGGGAGCTTCTTATAGGCGAATGTTCCCCATGGAAAAATGAAAGTAGTCTGATGTTGATCGAATGGAAGGATATTGATTTGAATATAACCCGAAAATCTGTCCATAAGGGAAAATATCTCACTCCCTGCACAATCGTCAATTATCTGATCGATAAAGGGGGTGGGATAGTTGTCCTTAGGGCAAGCCCAATTGATATCTCAGTAGTCAACACAGACTCGAATCGTACCCTACTTCTTATCCACAGGGACAATATTATAAACCCACTCTGTCAGAGGGATCAGATATATGAAGCCCACTTTAAGAAGTTTTTCAGCTTCAACTTTTATAGCAGCGACTTTCTGAGGATGCACTGGACGCAGATGCTAGCGCACAAGCTTCACACCAGGATAGGTGGGAATTTCGTGCACAACGATACTAGGATCGATTCCAGGAATCTCTTCATAAGACCATGTGAAAACATCACGGAATTCACGAAAAATACTAGTGTACACTTGAATCTCATCAGGAGAACAAGTGACTCCCACATGGATGTTCTCGACGACCCCCAGTTTAACGGAGATGTTGATAGGCATCGTTTGAGTGATATTACTCAGATTTCCTTCCGAGAAAACTTCATGAGTCAATATTGGCATCTGGAGTGGCGGAGAGGGAACCTGAGATGTAAAACACTCAAGACAATTAGACATTGCCCCCAGGCTAGGCATGAACAAGGAGCGATGATGCCCATCGCTCCACGGCAGATCTTCGAGAGACATAGTCTCCATGATAGCTTCGTTGGACGGAAATACTTCTCTCAAAGGATCAGGAAAATCTTCATCGCCGAGCCAAGGGGTTTGAGAATAAACATCAAGATCCATGCTCAAAGGAGCATTATCAGCATGAGGAGGATCTGATGTGGCAACGACTTCACAATAATTGATTTCAAGCAGGTTCAGAGGCATTGATTCTCCAAAAGAGGCAACCTGTTCAGGAGAAGGGACGATCCATGGGTCATCACACCTAGAGATCATATTGAATTGAACGGTGTTCAGTGGTGGAATGGGAAAAATACCCATGAGAACGAGGTCCTTGAAAAGACCTGGTCCTACACTGTCGGGGGGATTAGGAATTTGATCCACGTATGGTACGTTTCTCTTGAAGGATGAAGTAAAGAAAGACAACTGATATACAGTAATGATTTTTCCCTCATGTGGAAACTTCAAAAGTCAAAAGAGGGTGGACGAAACGCACATCATGGCGTGGGTCCAACTGAGATCGAGTAGAATATTGTAGTTGAGTTTGGCATCAACAACTTCTACTTTAACGTTGACTGTCTTACCTTGTAATGTAATCGGTAGACTCATGAGAACACCCAAGGGTTTTGATTCCCTTCCATCAAATGCCTCGAGGGCATTGGGAGATGAGGTGAGGGCTAGATAGCCAATGGCCTTCCAGCAGGCAGATGACACAACACAGGTAGAGGCACCTTCATCCACAACATCCCTATGGATGTTGAGGTTGTTTATACCGACTTTTATAACAATGGAAATCTAGTGCGTAAGTCAGGGGATGAAATTCTCTAGATCGAAGGCGAGAAGGTTCGAATCGGCGGGATCAATTCCGCCAATTGCAAATAACAAGGCTCTCTATTGAGATGGACAACTCTGAAGAACTTCCAACGCGGACATTGTGGAAGGTGCCTGTGCCAAATCCTCAACAATGCTGTAATGTTGAGCAGCACAAGCGTTTGGATTATAGGAAGATTTTCAGAGAACACCTTTGGAAGGTGGTCGTACAACGGGTTCAACACTGGGCCTTTCAATCTCAAGGGGACCAGAGGCAGGTGGGGGAGGAGGGCCATCAACAAATTCCTTCCCTGTTTCCTGGTGTGATCCAGCATAATCCTTTGAACAAGTGGCAATAGAAAGAGGTGCAGCACCATTCATCATGAAAACCTGAGACCCAAACGGTGCATATAGCGAAGGATTTTTGAACATCTGGGTCTACTGAGACAGAAATGGTTCCTTAAGAACTGTGAGAGTTCCCTTAGAGCCTTTGAGAAGTTGACTAATCTCAGATCATCTACGACAATATTTGGTTTAGTGGTCTTCTTCACAAATCAGGCAAGGGTACTTCAGTTTCTGTTGCGAACCATCGTCAGCATGTGGTTTGGACGATTCTGGTTTTGGGGCATCATATTTGACTTTGGCTTTTCCGTTCTTGTTCCCTTTGGAAGTCTTGTCCGCAGGATTGGCCTGGACGGTGTTGACTTCCACGGTCTTACTAGAATATTGAGTAATCGGGGGAGCAGAATTGTTGGAAGAATTCGATTTCTACTTCCCATTAGAAGACTTGCGAGAAGTCTGAGAAATGGAACCAATAACACCATCAACTGATGGGGTTGCTGGTGCTTTAGAGGTTCCTGGTCGCGGGGCATTAGTCAAGATATCGTACAACATGCCGGACTGGGAGTACACTAAATTGAGGTACTGGGCATGAGAAATGGCCTATTCCTCGGTCACACATGCCCCCATAGCAATGTCTTATGCAATCTTGTTGATAAAGGAGGTAGTGAACTAATGAGTTAGAAGTTGATCAGAAATATCAAACTTGATCAAACAACGACGACATCTCCATTCGTGAATATGATCTGAAATATGGGTGGCTTTGATCCTGTTTCAGAGATGTCAAGAGATGCGTTCCAGCTTCGTAACGAACTGGTAACTGGAAATGTGTCGGGAACGCCATAGCTAGAGTATTAAAATCTTGAAAAATACCACGGGGTAATTCTATGTACCATTTGGCAACAGCACCGATGAGAGTATGCTGGAAAAGACATAGACGAACTGAGTCATCTACCCAAGAATTCGAGGAACACCATAAGTGGTATATCATGATGTGTGCTTGGGGATCTTCTCCAGATTTTCCCTCAAACTTTGGACAATCACCAGGCACCTTTGTCGGAACCGGAGGCCAATAAGGATTATGAAGAATCGGATCATTGGTCAATTTGGACACGTCCGGCAATTCTAGCATGGTGAGAAAAGGCAATTGAGGATTAAAAGGCATGCGAGGCCCCCGATAAGGACCTGTACCCATACTCCATCCTGGTTGAGCATAACTCTGCCCCCATTGGTTCTGTCTCAGAGGATTCTGACCATAGGGGGTATAAGCCTGATAATTGGATTGATATGGCGGCTGAAAACTAGGATATGGGGGTTGATAACTAGGGTAATGATTCTGATTATACGTGGGCCCCGATTGAGCAGTGTATGGATTTGAATGTGGAGCATAAGTATAGCTTGGCTATTGAGGGTAATAGCCAAAACCTTGAGGTAGGTTCTAAACCGATCGAGGTTGACCTTGAAGGTAATAACCGCCTTGGGGTCGAATGGGCTGCTGGTAAGTGGGACCCTGCTAAGCCGAATAAGTCGGGCGCACAAGTGGATTCAGCTGTGGCATGGAATAAATCGGCCGTTGAGCAGGGTTGACATGATGTGCAGGTTGTCCTAGTTGAACAGGTTGACTTGGCTGATGAGGAACACCAGGTTTCCCTGGTTGAACAGGTTGGCCTGATGGTGGGAGCGGGCCAGGTTGTGCCTGATAACCAGGTTGACCTGGGGCAGGACCATACGATGGCCCAGCCTGTGCAACATTTTGACCAATTGGAAAATGAGGTTGCTGAGGTTGCACTAATGGTTGAGAAACATGGGTTTGCCCCCTAGGACTGTATGATGGTCCAGGTTGATACCCCAGTTTCCCTGGTGGTCCTTGAGGTTGCCCTGGTTGGACCACAGGGTGAGGCTACAAAGGTTGACCTTGAGGATTGTAAGACTGCCCTTGCGGGCCATAAAGTAATCCCTGCTGGACCGAAGGTTGTCCCTATAAGGGTTGTCCTTTTGGGTCATATGAATACCTAGGCTGGGCCAATGGTTGTCCCTGGAAGGGTTGCCCTTGCGGGCCAAAAGCATATCCTTGCTGAAACAAAGGTTTCCCCTAGAAGGGTTTCCCTTGTTGATTTGAAGGTTGCATAGGCTGGGTGGATAGGAAACCGTTAATATACTGATAAGCCTCAGGAGCAGGAAAATGAAGAGGGTTTCCCGGCTCATCATATTGATATGGAAATATGTAAATAGGGGCACCATCCACTCCATAATGAGAAAAGTAAGGACAGTTGGGATCCTGAGAGGGCTGATCACCTTGAGAGGTTGACGGCTGTAAAGACAACCGATACTCGTCAGGAGAAATGTTTTTAAGGATGGCAGTAGCCATATAAATGTCTTCGGGAACTAACGAGGTCCCAGTTTACTAAGTGGTGACAAAAGGCGCGGATGTGGCCACGCAGACAGTAGGTCTAACAGGCACTGATGTAAGAACGAGAGATTCCGTAAGAGGCGTCTGTGGAGACATTCCTAATGAGGGAATGGTCAGTCCTATGGACAGAGTCGATATTCCTAAAGAGGCAATAGCGGCTCTATCCTGAGCTAAAGACCTATATCCAGCTGGGAGCGACGGACCAGGTGAAGACAAAATAGATGGTTCAGGGATGTCTTTGGGAAAAAGTTGATAGCCTTCACCAGAAGTAGAAATTCCCTCACTAGGAGTAGGACTAGATGATTCCATATCTGACCCTGCTGTGAGATCTTCTAAAAGACGACGGGGACTAGGAGGTATGACAACAACTAGAAAGGGTGATCCTGATGTAAGAGGAGGGAAGTGTTCCCCTACTCCAAATCCAAACCAAGCGTTGGACAAGGGCCAATTGAACTCAATTGGTCCTACAAAGGGAAGCTGAGATATAACTGGTCCCCTGTTGGGAAACTTGGATACAATGGGCTGCTGATACTCAGTAGAGGATTGAGAGACTTCTGATGAATCTTCTGTATAAGGACTATCAGTGGACGAAACTGATGGTTCTGCCACGGTGGCTACAAAAAGAGGAAGAGATAAAAACAAAGACACATGGGCAAAGACCAAGGCAAACAAAACACAGGCCGAAGAAATCAATCTCTAAATGGGCATGTGATCGTAGGTGATTAATTTTACCACATTGAAACTGGAAAATTTACCATTTCATGTTTTAAGAGTCGAGAAAGGAGTAAAATATGACTCTATCACTTTCAGTTTGGAAACAAGTGTGAAAGGACAAGTGCTTGATGATATTTTTCAAATTTAAGGAGTCAGTAAAGATCAAAATGACTGCACTGGTAATCTAGGTAAAAGGGTGTACCAGATATCTGTGAACTGCCATATACACCTTGGTAAAAATGAAAGAGAAATCAACCAAGGACTTAACGTACGTGCAGGTAATATCCCCGAATGCTGTGTTCGGTGTATCACACATAAAAGGCAGTAGACTCGGCTTCCTATGGATAAAGGATTGCAACCTAATGGGGTCTCCCTTTATATACGCGATGGTATGGGGAGCACAAGTCTGTACTAGTGCTGTCTATAGCCAGATGGCGAGCAACAGTTGCTAGGCTTAATGACGTCGAAACACGTCTCTACCTTGGACTACTAGATATTCTGTTAAGTTTCAATGTTGCCTTAGGTTAATTTAGTAAACTTTAAAGTTGATCTTCAATTTACATTTCAATTTCAAGGCCCTATCAAATGTTGGATCTCATAAAGCCTCTAATGCAAGCTATATGCCACAAAATATCATTCCGTTCAATGAAGAGCTATCTACGGGAGAGTTGAGAGCTTTCAAATGATAACAAAATGAACACAAAAACATCCACTACCAATTCCAACTAGAAAACTTTTCTCTAGAATTATATAATGCTATTAATATGAAGAAGTTCTCAATTTTCACTATGCCAAAAAGCAAAAGATTTGTTTTTTGTATTTTTTCAATATATTAGAGCAAATGCAATAAATGAATGAAAAAACTAATGAAAAGATCAATTTGAGAATGATAAAGAGAGATCTGAAGCAAATCAAGTACACTTAACTCAAACAAGAGCAAACGAGACTCAAACTGATGACAAAATCCCTCAAATCGAAGAAGAATCTCGAAAGAGACTCAAACAAGCCGTGTGATCTAGGCTTGGAGAAACACAAAGCGAAATTGAACAAAAGAGAAAACAATCACTCAATAAACGCAATGATTCAATGGGACTGAACAAGACGAATGCAGAGAAGTAAAAACAAAATTGAATAGGCAAGAAAGGACCCAAAACTCCCACGGGAGGCTCAGTGCACTGAAGCACCTAGAAGCCCTAGGGCTAAAATGAAAAACTGACAGTAAAGGGCAAACAACCAAAGGAAAAGGGCCAAATACAGTCAAAAATGACTCTAAAGCACTCAATCAATCATAAAAATAACACCAGGATCAAAAATCAAGCTCAGAGAACCCAAAAACAAGAAAACCCTAAAACCAAGCAGAGTTGGCATGCCTATTTGGCTGTAATCTGTGCCAAAAAGGCATTGGCATGGGGGCCTAACTGGAAACAAGCGCCAGTTGGTGCGACTGTCAGGAACAAAACCGTGCCAATTGACTTTACCCTAGAAAAAGATGAAAATGGACAAACAGAGACTGGATCTGGTCTTCTGGGGGCTGAACAGGGGTTTAACACCAAGGAAGGTGAACCAGAAAAGCAAAATAATCAAACAAAAGCCAAAAAAAACCCAATGGAAGAAGGACAAACTCCCACTAGTCCCCAATGGAGTCGCAAAATTGTTGTGGAGGTAAATCCCCTCTGCGGACAGAGGCAATCCCACTAGCCCTAGATTGGGTCTAGCAACAATCGAATCACGCAATGACGTTGGCTCCTAGTTATAAGAAAGACAAAGATCACGATAAGTATCCTACCTTAAATCCCACACTGCTGTTGTACAGGAAGAAGCAACGCTCCTCATCCCTAGCTTAATAGATCGTGATCCTTCCATTTGGCACGTCCAGACACCTGTACACATGTAGAGAAACGATGACATACAACGTAAGATTCAAAGCATATAACTATATATCAGTCAAAGAGGATATAATTCGTTGCATTACATAACAAAGTAAACACACAAATGGAACCAAAATCAGAGTCGCTTATATTATAGATGACGAAAAGGGAGATTACAACCAAATTCTCTAACGCTATGATCTTCCTTCGGTGGGGCTTATAGTGGAGCATGTTTCAACAAAGCTCATCAGGGATTTGACAGAACTCTCTCTCTCACAGGGTTCTCCTCGGCTCTGCTCTTGATCGTCACTAGGCTATCATTTCCTTCCCAAAAGTTCAGCTAGCTTGCAAATGGAGAGGGCACACTTTTATAGATGGAGGAAGGGAGGTTGGGGTCCCTATAATCATGGGATAGGCCCTATCTCTTAGGAAGGTTCCATGAGAGGTGGAAAACCACTTCCTAAACACGGAGATCCGGAACCAAACCACTCAACTTCTTTTGATGATTCACTCTGGAGTTTGTTAGAATCAAACTTTGACCATTTATTTTTAAAAAACATTCCTTAATAGGCTTGGCATGTGTGAAACACAGGGACAGAGCGCCAACTGGCATGCCCTCTAGCATGGATTTTCCCCATTGGCGTGAGGGACGAACTGGCTAGTCGCGCCAAGGCTAAAACATCTATTTTTAGGGTTTTTCAGAGGAAATGTTCTTCAAGAGAATGCTTGTCCTTATGCAAGAGGATGCCATGAAGGTGTTTTCAGGACATTTTACTGTTCACAGGTTACGGGAATAGTCCTCTAGTGTGCAAGACGAAGGATTGCAGGGACGGTGACAAAATATTGTGTAACAACTTTCCTTTTTTTCCTTTCTTTATGTGTTATCAATAATTTTTTTTACTTGATCTCTTGTTAGCCATTTCTTTATCAATATGAAACCTGTACCATATCATTCATTAATATATTTTTTAAATAAATTGTCACCGGTGCATGATGGTCTTATAAATGCACTGTCCAAACAATATAAAATGCACCACCCAAATAGTATAAAACACCGTATGGTGCTCTATTGCAACAAGGAGCACTAGTGTGTTACATGTCAATCACCACACTGATTAACAGAGACAAAATAATAAAACTCATCTAGTGTTTGTTTTTGTAGCATATGGTGTCGTGGAGGGGGCGGTGTGACCTATTCTTATAAATGCCCCGTGCAAACAAGGGACCACTGTAAGGTGCTCTCTGTCAACTAGGAGACTCGGTACATTGCATTATATGTTACATGGTGCACCAATTAACACAATATTTTTTTTTTTTTGCAAAACAATACGTTTGCAGTGCACCATAATGAAATAGGGCACTGGTGCCCTATTTTACATATGGTGCACATTAAAAAAAATTGTTTTTAATTTTTTTATCAAACAGTACATGTGCGGTGCGCTGGGATAATCCAACGCACTGGTGCACTAGGGTACGCGAGGCACACCGATTTAAAAGAAAAAAGTTTTTTTTAAACTCACGCAAAGACCGACATGGATTGGGATCTAACTATGCAAGTCATCCCGTGAGTTGGATGTCATATGGCTATATATAGTAATACAAACCCTATAAATCTAAAATGAAAATCCCTAGTTCTGAAATCACAGAAACAAGGAGAAGAAAGGGAAAAAACAAAAAGAATGAAGGGTTTAGGGTAAAAATGAAGTTTTTTTAATGAATTCAGAAAATGAACGACAAATTGAAATTTTTTACTTATTGCATGAAAAAACTGCAGAAAACGTAAAAAAATAATAAAATTTAATCACGAGATCGTTTGAAATTCTATGCTACAGGGTTTGAATCACTATAGGTTTGGAATTATGATTGTATGAATACTTCTGTTCAAACGTATTTCGCTGCTCCACAGTGCTCTCATGCTCTCTTTCTCCAGGGATGTCTCTTGCAAATCTCTGGCTGAAATTTTTCACAAAAATAGTGAAATAATGAAAAGTGTTTAGTATTTAAAGAATTGTTTTATGAAATTAGATTTTCAAAAATATTTTACCGCCCATTTTTCAATTTAACGATTTTTTTCACTTAAAAATAATAGAGTTGCATTTTTTTATTTGCGGGTATTCGTGACTGGTGCGTCACTTAATAAAACCGCACCGGTGCATCCGTTGATAACATGGAACCTGTGCAGAGTAACTAAAATGCATCGGCGTTGTTATCTGTACATTAGCACCGATAAGAAGAAGTCCATTTTTAAGGCACCAAAATTACTTTTAGGTGTGTACACCAAAATTTATTGTTGATTTTGCTCAATGACGGGGAGAAAATATCATAATTATATCGAATGGACAATTCTTCAAAATCCAACATGTTCCATAATATTTCTAAAATTCCATCGCAGAGTTCTCCCTATCCATCTCGAGACGTAATATTTACTTCACATTTTATTTATATTTTCATTATCTAATTGAATTTATGTTTTTTATCCATGTCAATCATGCACAGCTTAATTAAATTTATAATGTATACAAATTTTCAGGTTCATGCAGATTCAGAATCGAGTTCAGATGCACAAAATATTCAAACAGCTCCAAAACGTCTGATGCTCTTATCAAGAGCAACATACTGCAAGGTGCATTTGGTAGATGAAAATGGACATCCACTTCACCCTGCCAATTGTAACAATATTGCATCTTCTAGCCACAATGCTGGGACAATGATCGTAATAATTATAATTTTTTGGTATATTGATTAATGTAATTATTTCAACGTCAAACCAATTAATCATATAATATTGTCAACGTACTTACTAATTGATATCATATATTTTGTACTAATCATGTTCAAATATATTTTTTTAAATTATTATGATTCTAGTGATGATGAGAGACCTACCTACCATATTTCGTTGCACCCCACAACAATGTAAAATTGAGAGAAGACTCAATTAAGAGAAAAAATTAGAGAGGAATGATACTAAGAATGGTTCAATCAACCACCAATTCAATTCCTGCTACGTCTAGATTCACCAATTAGGAATTAATACAACAATAGTAGTTATTCACAAGCTAGAAACGAAGGCAATCAAATAGAGGTTGGTATGGATTATTACTTAAGGGACATGACTGCCATGGAAACAATGTTGTTATATGCATTCCAAAACGATGATCAACTAGGGGATGATGCTCATATTGCTGGCACCTTTTTCGAAAGCCTTAAATTTTCTTCCACCACCCCTCTCTTTGGACCCGATGGTTAGTAAAAGTCCACCCAGTTGGGGACAATGATGTTAATGTACAACTTGAAAGCAAAGTTTAGCTTTTCAGATGCATGTTTCTCGGAAATTTTGAGGTAAGTTACCATAAAGTCCTCCCTTATATAAATTTGAGAAATATAATCAGTACACAATGAACATTACAAATGGTCAGTTTTAAGAACGCTAATAATTATATTGGCATTAATGTACATTTATTGATATTTTCCATGATCACCAACAATAGGTTATTCAAAGATAATGTTCTTCCGAGTGATAATGACTTTCCCGGTAGCTACGAAGAGGCAAAAAAATTGTTGAAAATGTTGGGTGTTGAGTACATATCATATCATGCATGTCCAAATGATTTTATTCTATATAGAGGAGAATATGCAGAAAAATATATATGTCCAAAATGTGGGCATCATAGGTATGATAAACCAAAAAAGAAGTGTAAATCACGTGGTCCTCCTTTTAAGATATTGAGGCTCATGCCCATAATCCCAAGGATTCAAAGGCTATTTCATTACAAATAATTAGCTATGTTGCAATGATGGCATGCCTCACACATAAGTGAGTTGGGATTTATGCGAATCCCAACTGATTGAATAGCCATGAAGCATATGGAAGATACATGGCCTGAAAAATTCAAGGATGAAGTACAAAGCCTACGAATCAACATAGCCATGGATGTTGTCAACCCATATTCCCTCTAGAACACCAACTATTCTATTTCGCCTGTAGTAGTGATCAATAACAATATCCCCCCATGGTTGTCTGTGAAAAATGAGCATCTTATGTTGGCTCTCATAGTCCGTAGTAGAAGACAAGTGAAGAATATGGATGTCCACTTACAACCACTGGTAGATGAATTGAAGGAATTATGACGTGGGATAAATGTATATGTTGTATCATGACCCATTGCAGCAAAGAGGAGTTTTACATTGTATGGCATATGTGGTTACACGGCACATGATTATCCAAGCTTAGGAGTTTTCTCAGGTAAATTACATGTTTATTGATTTGTTTATATATGTAACAACATTCTTTCGCATATTAGTTATTTAATTTGTTGTAATTGTTCTGATCTTCATGATGTTCTTTAATGTGCGATGCATATAAATTGTATACAATAATCTCACAGGTCTTGTAACAAAAGGGTATTTTGGATGTAAATGTTGTGGACCTTCTCTGAAAGCTAGATGGTCCAAGGACCTATGAAAGCCATTGTATAATTGCTCCAGGGTATTCCTCCTAGAAGAACACCCTTACAGAAGAGTAGCATCTGCTTTCAACGGTAAACGAGAGAGAACCCAAAGGCCTCCAATAATGACACCAGTTGAATGGCTTAGAGCATATGAGAGAGAGAAGGAGAAGGAGTTCATAGAAATTTTTGATTCAAATGGGGAGCCTATGTTCGAGGATCCAAAATCCTTCGACACCTATGTTGAGAAATTTCCCATTGGGATGAAAAGGAAATCTATATTTTATAACCTCCCATATTGGGAGCATCTTAAGATTACCCACTTATTAGATCGCATGCATATATTTAAAAAAATTTCATCTTCTTTATGGAGTCACATATCATTGAAACAAAGTGACACATTAGCTTTTAGGAAATATCTTATTACTTCAAAAACTAAAAAGAAACATTGGCCAAGATGATTAGAAAGTAAAAAATCAAAGGCAGGAACTGGTCCCTCTAATTCATGGTATTTTAGAGAAGGTGATGTCCCATGGATTTTTAAAAATATGATCTTTCTTTGGCAAAGGAAGTTATAATGGGTGTGAGGGTGCCAACTTCATACGGGTCTTCACTACAACACTGCTTCACCATGGATGACCATTTTTCAGAGTTGAAATCACATGACCATTTAAATATTCTAAGAGTAAGTATAATGTCAAAAGCATGATTTTATTATTTGTTATATCAATAAATATATCCCATGCAGGTATCATAAAAAATAACTAATTTTGTATATTAATGCACATTTTTATAACTTTGCAGTGTCATTATCCTTTTTTCATGCATGGGTGTGTGAAACATGAATTCCCTCAAGACCTAGGACGTGCCATATCTAAATTATCTGCATTTGTATATTGGATCACGTCCAAGGAGATTCATGTGGCTAGCATTCCACGGTGGCATCAAGAGATAGTTGAGATTGTTTGTATGTTTGAGAAGGAATTGTCGACAAGTTTCATGGATTTGCAGTTTCATCTTCTAATCCACCTACTAGATGAGGTTGAATTAGTAAGGGTGGTTTCTTGTCATTGGATGTTCTTCTTAGAGAGGTACATGAAGAAATTGAAAGGTTTTGTTTGACAAAGGGCAAAACCCGAGGAGTCTATGGAAGAGGGGTACATATCATATGAGTCTTTCTATTATGCTAGTGAGTACATCAAGTAGATCGATAACAGACCAGGTGTGGTGATTTTGGATTATGAAAGGGATGAAGACAAAGGAGAAGGGGAATTGCTCCAAACTAATGGAAAAAAGCACTTGATAAAGAGTAAGTGACTTATAATTTTTAAAATTTACACAAAGTAAATATCCATGTTGAAGTTTGATATAATGTATATTTTGATCTCTATGTACTATATAATGTTGGTTTTATTTCATCAGTGAATGCAAAGATTGAAGAAATAAATAAATTCATTCTTTACAATTCTGAAGCGACACAACCGTGGGTCGCATTGTACGAAGAAACGAGGATGAAATGGGATAGTGACAGGAAAGAATTTAGACAGTTGAATGTAGAAGTGTGCCTTATCCTGATCATTTAAAATAAAATATGCCAAATATATGCCCCAACAGTTGGGTTGCTAACCAAGTCAGAGAGAAATATGGTGCAATCGGTCGTTGCCCGCGTGATGAAGAGGATGCGCGAAACGTAGGGATTGGGTGCAGCAACTTGATAATACTCTATTTAATTTATTTGTACATTTGAAACCTAATAATGCACCTTTCAAATGTAATTACATCTATATTTCATATTTTAATTGTTGGGTTATTATAAGACACATGACACTATGATTTTTTAACTTTTTTATAGGTGCATTTGTTCCCATCTATGTGGGCATATGGACACCATTTTTGCACATAAAATGCTAATGATGGGAACATCACACAAGACTATGGAGTGGAAGTTTATTTTTATCAATATAGTCGATCTAGCCACCGTGATCAAAACCTAGTACGAGGGACATTAGGTTATGTCGGAAAGATACAAGAGATCATTGAAGTGGATTTCTCTTCTCTCCAATGTGTTATTTTTAGGTACAAGTGGTGGGACACCTTTGATCGGAATAATGTAAAGGAATATCACGGTAGTAGGATGATATGTATCAACTCTAGAAAGATGTGGGATGAAGCTAAGGAGCCCTATGTTTTCCCCAAACACTGCAACCAGGTGATATTTGTTTTCCCAGATGTGTTGGATAGGGACTGGTGGTTCATATTGAGACATGACCCTATATCAAAACATATTTTTGAGAACAATAGTGTTATCATGCCATGCGAACTCGAAGATAATGAGGGTGTTCATGAGAACCAAGAGTGATATGGTACATGTTTTATTTCATCAATATTTATACTTTTTAAGATGGGTTTTTATAAAGAGGAAGACTTAACTACCTTATAACTTATAAGCTCACTCTTTTTTTCAAAACATTTTGAATTAACTGGTAACTTGTATTGTGTTAATGTTAAAATCAATATTTCACTTGATAATTTGCAATTATGTTGATCTCAAAAACAATGGCATACTATATAAAGTTCTTTTTTTGTATGTAAGATCATAATAAAATAATGATAATTCTAAAGTATAAGAAGTTTTTTGCATTATTTCCTAAAAAAAATTATGTTACAAAAATTCATATTATTCTAGATTTATTATTTTACAATTATTTAAAATTTTAATAAAATCATTTCACATTAATACAATTAAAATTTTACAAATATTTTACATACAATTAAAATTACAATTACAATCACAATTACAATTTTACAATTTCACATACAATTACAATTACAATTTTACAATTTCACATACAATTTTAGAATTTTACATACACAATTACAATTACAATTACAATTACAATTACAATTTAAGAATTTTACATACAATTACAATTACAATTTTAGAATTTTACATAAAATTTACAATTACAATTATAATTTTACAATGTTACATATAACCATTACAATTAAAATTTGAGAATTTTACATACAATTACAATTTTAGAATTTTACGTGCAATTAGAATTAGAATTACAATTTTACAATTTTACATATATACAATTACAATTAAAATTCCACTTACACTCATTTCACAATAAATTAAATATTACAATTACAATTAAAATTTTAAAAATATTTTACATACAAATACAATTACAATTTTAAAATTTTACATACAATTAGAATTACAATTACAATTTTACAATTTGTCATATATAAAATTACAATTAAAAATACAATTATAATCATTTCACAATAAATTAAATATTATAATTACAAATAAATTTTACAAATATTTTACATACAATTACAATTAAAATTTCAATTACAATCATGACTTAATATTTAATAAATATCATGATCATTTAATATTAAATTAATTAATAAACATCACAATCATGATAACCATCATACAAACATCATATTCGACTAAAAAACACATTCAAATTCGCTAACATCATCGTGATCATGATCATCTAACAAAACAGAATTAGCATTGTATAACATCATCACAACACAAACATCAAATATACATCTCATGTCAAATAACTACTATCACATGCACATCTATCTGCAAGTTGCACATTAAATGAACATATCCAACATGACCTAACAATATACACATCATGATGATCACCAACATGTAAATTAAGTACAACTGCAACATCAACATAAAATACATGGACCATATATATATATATATATATATATATATATATATATAATTTCAAAAATATACAATTGTAATATAAATGTTATATATCAGCTGGTGGTACATGAGCAATAGCAGTACTAGTCGAGGCTTGCTCAGTCAATGTTGCAACCTCCACAAGCTCAGATACATTTTGATCATCACGTGCATGTTGATCTACTACTGGTGCCTCATGCTCATCAAGATCAAGTGTCGGCTACTCATCGTGATGACTCAACATGGTCAATGGTCTAGCTTGCTGACTTGACGTGGTCGATGGTCCGACCTGCTATCCACGAGGATTGTTGGTCGATGTTGCAGGCTGCTCAACTGGCATGGCACGAGGTGAACAATGATCGCTCCCCTGATCGTGATCATCATCAGATGATGTGTCGCTGCTCGAGGACTGTTGATCACGTGCTGCGTCTTAACCACACCTATAATTTCGAAGGGCCCTCCTCAACCGTGTAATGAAGTTTGTAGATCCTACGACATGCCACATCAGGCTATACATGGCATGTGGCATGCCTCTCCACATATGTACCAACCTACCATTGACCTCTATATCTCTCATAGTCACAGACATGACTCCCGCCTCAACAAACAATGCACAGAGTTGATCACCCAACTCCATCCTCAATATACTATCAAGCCTACCATGCCTAGAAAAAGGCGGTACCGATGCACCATTAGGAGAAGGTTTGTCTACACTTACCTTATGATCCTCTGGCGCGTCTGCCATATCCTCATCATTATCAGGATCCACACCTGGATCATTTTGTGGCACAAGCATCTCATCGCCATAAAAATACACAATGTCTATAAATGTACACACCAGTAATTAGATAATTTCATTAAAAAATTTAATAAAAACAAGTTAAAGAACATTTTAGAATAAATTGAAATAAAACAGTAATATTACCTCTATCATACGGCAACTCATCATCTGTGAAGAGGATTTTGGCACACCCTCGCCAATCTAAACCAACATAAGGATAGGGGACGATAACAAAGGGATGCTCATCAACACTGGCTAGCAACTCCAGTGCATCATGCAATATCCTCATAGAAAACTCACTCTCACCCCTTTTTGGTATCATCTTTCCCCACATGCGCATCCATGCATGCAACATCGACCTATGAGGATGTCAAAAAAAAGTAGGCCTCGTCTCTGGAAACCTCTCAAAAAATAAACAAAATAGATCTGAATCAGAAGGGAATTTGACCCTCCCTTGTGCATAAGTACGACATCTATCTAAGGTTGTACAGAACTGCCAAAAAAAAATGGCATACCACCTAACAAGTCGTGGCTCCTGTACTAAGGAATCAACATAATGTAGAAGCAGATAGCTAATGCATTTTCCATCATTAGTGTTGTGTTAAATGGTCAAAATCAGAAGTGAGAGGCACCTCAACTCCTCACTACCAAATGAAGCAATATGTAACTGACCTCTGGAGACCTGAAGATCTGAAGGAGACAATATATCCGCGCTAATGTATCTCTAGGAGTAAACCAATTGAATCCCTGCTGCATAGCCAACTGGTACCTCTAGGAACAAGGGAAAATTCACCCCTCTCCTCAATATCCCAGTAATGAAATAGATGCCCTCCTTAGTGGGCATGTACCACTAGTTAGGACCAACCTAGAAAGCCTATAGGTCGGCACTCCACCTCTGGATAAGATGTCACAAAAACACACCATGGCCGTTTAGGGAAGTAGCCTCCCCATAGAACTTTAGGAGGCCTACCTACCTTAGGAGCCCCTAGGTAGCTGCTGTAATAGGGTGAGGGTATGCATCTCTCTCCCTCTCTCGTGCCTCCCACTCGTGAACCATGTTATACTGGTTTGCCTATTGTTGCTGTTGTTCCCTCTGTTCTCTCCTTTCACGTCTCTGAATTATTGACATATTAAATAATTTTTTTTTAATTAAATGAGACATGTATTTAGTAATATACATATATAAAGTTTTTTGAAAAAAAAACAGTTGGTGCGCCACAAAAAACATGCATGCATCGGTAATGGTGCGTATTTTTTTGTCGTGCACCGGACGCGGTGCACCAGAAAATATTCAATGCACCAGAGGCGGTGCACCTGCAAATTTTAATCACAGTACCCTCCTGGAATTATTCCAAAGTCAATGGTGCAGTGGTATAATAGCCCACACCATTGACTATGGACTAGTGTCAGGAGGGCAGTGTGCTGACTAAACTATACGCCCTAGGGAGTATAGTTTGGTCAGTGCACCACCCTCCTAACATCAGTACATAGTCAATGGTGTGGTATTTTACGAGGCTGCAGCGTTGAGAAAATTTAAATGCCAGAATGTGGTGCGCTGACAAGATTACCTGCCTCGGGGTGGATATTTTTTTCAACGCACTACATTCCCACTATTCGACAGGGTCAACGATGCAGCCAAGTAATCGACCGCACCGCACTTTTTTTAAATTAAAAAAAATCTTGGTGCACCCCTCGGTACTACCCGGGAACCAGTGCGGATATCATTAGCACCGGTGGTGGTGCGACCTATAAATTTACAAGCAGCATCGCAAACCGGTGCAAGACAAATGGCTCGAGCGCACTGCGCGGGATATTTTTTTTTTTTTAAGGTTAATTTCAAGCTAATTTACAATTCTAATCCACTAAGAGGCTTAATTATGGAAAAGCAAGAAAAATACATGTACATTTGGCCGTCCAGGAGGCATATTGGCTCTAGAATTTGCAAAACTAAATTTGCCCACCATTTTGCAAAATTCAAAATGGAGATGTTGGGAAATACACATTAGCAGTGCATGCAATGGGAGCACGGATGTCAGGGTGCTTCAGACAAGGAAACATTGCACCAGTGCTTCAGAGCTCTGGAGCACTGAAAATTGAAAAATACGGTCTTTTTGGCCATAATTTTTTTTTTTATTTAACCTTGTCCTGGTGCGCAGGATTTTATAGGCGCACCAGTGCGGTTTCTTAAGACCACAACGGGTTGTTTCAGTTTCGGTGCGGGGTTTTAGGACACACTGGTGTAGAATATTTATAAAGCACCCATGCACTACAGTAATAAGATGCACCAGTTGGGTTTGTACAGTGCGCACGGTGTCCCAGTGTGCTAATGTTTTTTGCACACCGGTGCTTTCTGTAGTTGAACGCACCAGTGCAGTTTAGGATGATAAGTGCACTAGATGAAAAACATGCGCAAAATCCTCCACCCACCAACCTCCTCTAGTAAGCTCTGCTACAAATGGATGTCTGGGGTATTTTTATAAGGGGTTCCTCAAAAAAATCTGCTAGAGGGTATTTTCCTTGTAGTGACTCCATTTAGTGTCATTGTCATGTTCAAGGGAAGTTATTTAGTCAATATCTGATACAGTACTCTTAAGCGTTCATTCCATGTCTTCCATTCCAGATCCAATATTGTCTCATAATTTTTCTAACTCAAATAATGATACCCTTTTTGTGTCATTGATGGGGGATACATCAAGGTCCACCTATGACATGTCATTTCTTGCTGACCTTTACTCATTATCTAGGAATTTGACTTAAAACAAACCTTCGGTACCTTGGCGCTTGCATAAATCAATGGAAATTTTCCTTTCTCTCGACAATAGGTTTACATCATTGGCCTTTGACTTAAATATTTTGTGTGGTGTTTGAATTCAACTCATTTATTCACACCATATGGATTGTACTACAAAACCTTGAGAGCCATTAACATCATTGGTGGTTTCTCTCGCATTTATCAACTACTTACATCATTGGTCGGTAATAGATGGTGCCTACCATGTTCGAATCCAACTCATTGATTCACATGGTTAGGCTTGTACATTGGATGGTCATGTGAATGAGATAGAAGACCCCAAATATAGTTTCATCCATCCGTGCTACGATTTCAGGATTAATACAAGATTGTAATGTATGATGTCTATGACCATGCACACAGTCATCCAAGCATGAGTCCATCATGTTTCATCAGTGGACATGTCTTTTGATCATTGTACATGCAATGATTATTTTATGTGCTGAGTATGGGTATGCCTCCTTCAGAAAAAATATTGTGATGTAAATGCATTGTAACAGAATATGATCTTACCAGCTATTCTTGATCCTGACTTGTCACAAGGTAAAAACACTTCAGTTATCGGTCACCATTTATGACTTTGCGCTTTAGGGGGTAATTTTTTATAGGCCATTTTTTCACATCTGGTTAGTTGGCATAAAAATTGGATCAATCAACATCCTCTTACCCCTTGACATCATCATAGCACAAAGCCCTAAGAAAAACACTCTCACATACATTAGTTTTTTCTTGGAACTTCCTTGTTTCACTCACTTTTAGGATCAACGCTCCCTGGCCTCCTCTTGGAAAACGTCCACCTAAAATTTTCTCCATTATGGCCTGCGTTGATCACCTACAAGTTTCTCCATTATGCACCTATGTTGATTCTATAAATTTAGGAAAAATAGTTAGAATCCTTAAGCCTCTTTTTCCATAATCTTTCAAGATTTGTTACAACTATTTACTTCAGATGAAACTCTTGAATCCTATCCTATCATACCTTCGAGTTTCCATATGTTATACTTTGATCCCATCCTCCCATCGAAGGCAGATCTCAATACTATATTGGTAAATGGATAATAATTCCCAACTTACCACCCTCTTCTATATATTTGTGGCCATAGAGAAGCTAGGGATTGGCTTTTGGAGATAGATTCTACCCTCATTTTTTCATTCTGAAGAGTCATTATTCCATTCATTAGGGTGATGAGCGGTGTAATTTGTGGCAAATAAGGACAAGTAAACTTGGAGGATCTCTTATACAATATCAACACCTATTTTTGGTTGTAACTTACTCCATTTATATTAATCTAAAGGTTTCTTTATTTTCCTATATATGGTGTTTTGATTTCATGTATTTTGATTCCATGTTGATCCATTGAATGAAGTAATTATATGATGCTACATAGATTTCATAGATCATTGGCTTGTGTTGTTTGATTATGTATAGTGATTGGAGCTAGGATTGGAGCATTCAAGCCAAGAGAGGAGTGAAGCATACAACGGATTACAGGTAGGCTTGATCCCATTTTCTATTTACTTTAAGGGAAACAATAACCTATTTTTCTTTTTGTTGTTCTAGGCAAGGACACCCAGTTTAGGGAAGATACTTTTGTCCATAGTCATAGATTTTGTATAACACTCTTGAAATCTACTTTCTATCCAATTTCAAAAATTTCAATTTGGATCTTAAATGAAAAAGATATGGCCAAAATAATTACTAGGTCTCATGTGAAAATTTAAACAACATAACTAGTATAATAAATATTTTACGGGTTTAATAGAAATAATTTCTTCTAGGGGAGACATCGCTTTGAATATATCTTCCAATTAAATTTGAATCAGTTCAATCCAACATTTTATGAAAATTTTATGGTCAAATTATTAAGTACTTGCTATAAAATTTTCATTGTGACAATTCCACATCTTGAATATTCATCGATTTATTTCACATATAAAATCATATTCTCTTCATAAAATGTTTATAAGAGAGATAAACCTTCAAGTCTAGTTTATGTCACAATTTGAATCATCTCATTTGGAGGTAAGGTGAAAACGTTATGCCACATTTAGTGACTTCTTGTCTTAAAATAAACATAGTAAAACCCTACGTCCTAGGTTTGGTTATCAACATTTTTGTGATATCAAATCAAGGGATCTTAGAAACATATTCCTATTGCAGATTAAAAAAAAATCAATTTAATATCCAAGTAGAATCACATCAATCCGGTCTTTAACGAAAAATTTACACCACGGATAGTGATTGTTGGTATAGTCAAGAATTCACAAACAACCCTATCAAGAAGGCTACTCCTCATCATGTTTAGCACATGATTTTTAACTACTTTGATTTTTTTTTTTTTATTATAATTTGTTGGTGCCAAAATGTGCAACACCTAATATTTTTTTCCACAAGGCTTCAAAGCCACAAGAAGACAAGAAGACCTTAAAAGTTCAAGGAAAATTCTCACAAAGAGACGAAGAAGGAGCTTACCGAGCACACTGAGAAAAAGGGAAGTGAGAATACATTGGAAAAAATACTACTTGAAAATGTCAATGACATGAACTGAATGACAAGCAACGATAATGGTGCATGCACAAAACACAAGAATTGGTGAAGCTGCACAACGTTGAAAATCTGACAGCATGCATGGGAATGAATTCAATTTCCCACAACACTTCGCACCAAAAAACTACATAGCTTCTAATAGGTGTAGGGGTAATCCCATGCCACTCACACCTTGTTAAATTTTTCAAATGAAATTATGGAAGACATGTGGAGGGTGCCACACTAGACTTGACTTGTCAACCCTCCATGCTTACTGGCCCCATCATGTTAGCACCATATGCTACATCAGCCATGCCACACCTGGGACATCTCACCATGAGGTCATATATTCTAACCCAACCACCTTTTTCCATGTGTAAATTCCCTAGCGATGCATGGCAGAGTCCACCTTATCAAGCTAACATCATCATATGTAAGCATGACATCAACCCTAAAATCTCCCAATGGCATCCCGACACATGACAAGGAACTATTTTATAAAAAGGCATTAAGAAAACATTTACTGTCAGTTTTTACTCCTGGGCCTCTGAATCATTGTCATGACACATTTGTGAGCATTATTAAGTTAATTCCAACTTTCATGAGCTCATATTTTAAATCTTTAACTAGCATTTAACTCCCTCCTTGTGATTTAAACTTGGTAGACTCATGTGCAAGCACAATTTCAAACTAGATCGAGTTGTGGAAGAAATTATAGCTCACTCGTGTGAAAAGTACTCACCCTATCACAAAAAAAAGAAGATTTCATGCTCATTAATTACTTGTTATATGAATTAAATCTTTGTACATCTTGAGCAACCCCATAATTTGTCAATTCAAGCATAAAATGCCATAAAGTATCTTAATTTGATAATCACGCGGACCAAGATAGAAAAATTTCACTAGATTTGAATTAAAATTCCCTCCACAATAGTGGCCAATCCTGTTTAGCCACATGGAAGTCCCATATTGGGTATTTAAGGCTCACTTACAAACCTCACTTCTTGTCATTTTCCTCACTCCACCCAGGAAACTAATCTCCCCTCAGTAAAATCCTTCATCTCTAATGGTTACTCTACTACTGTCAGGTTCTTCTAATGTTCCAATGCTTGAAATGTCTAAATATCATGATTTTTGTGATTAGGATGTTGATGTTAGAGATCCTACCATAACCACCTATGGAATGATAAAGACTATAAAATTGGTACACAATCCCTTTCATATAATAGGGTACCACACCAATCTATTTGAGTCAACCTTGATCCTAACGATGGCCTCGCAACTATACCATTTCCTGAAATCAGTAACATGATGTGCTAATAGATATATTCCAAATTATAGAACCATTATTTCTACTCAAGGAGATAAGTCAATCATCAAGAACACATTAAAGGCCATTCAAATATATGTTATCATTCTCGGACAAGGTAGGGATGCATAAGCTAGATAAATAAATACTAGAAGATCAGTGGAAGGGTCTCTCCCAAGAGGTAAATCACTAGATCATCAAAGTAAATGTAAAAAAATTAATATTCGTCCCTTATGAGCCTCTTCCCTTCCTTATCATGGAATTTGACTCTATGGCCAAAGCATATTTTTCCATGATTTCTCAAGTCCTTGGTCTAATTAGCGATGTCCAGGTAAATGAATTGGGCCTATGTTTATTAGTTACTTTATGTCACCCGATAACCAAGGACTATATAAAATATGATCTTCCCTAGTTCTTATATGATGAAATTCATGCCCAATTAATAGAGTTTGAGGAAGGGAGGTATTTCTGATACCAAGGCTATTTGTTCCACTGATACCAAGGCTATTTTTTCCATATAATTATCCACCAGAACTATTCTTACCTTGATAGCCTAAATCCAAAAATGGTAAATAAAAAAAATATTGCGTTTCCTATCTTTGAGTGGTTACACGGGATAAGTAAAATGGAAAACACCCATGGATTCGCTAAGTATGTGTCTTCATTCATGCCTATTGTGTATCATTCTATTACATGATTAGCCTTCACCCATATCCCCTAAGACCTTAAAGAAAAACTACATTTTAGTATTGATACTATAGTGGGTGACTAGTACCTCTTTGAGGAATACAAAATCAACATAATATATGAATTTGAAGAAATACCATACCACTTTCCAACATTTCTGACTCCCTGGATCTTTTCGTTGCAACATAATAGGAAAAGGTTCAACAATGATGTTTTACGATTCACCTATAAAAAGGAATATGTAATATTCTACCTCCATCATGAGGTAGAGTCATTTATGGTCAATGTGCATACTGAAGTTAGTGGAGAATATCCTGAAAAGCTTCCATTTCCCATGATAAGGTGCAAGAAAATATGATACTTATAATAGCATATATGAAAGAATAAAGGATAAGTAAAAGTAAGAACATAAGCATGACTCCAACACCATATTGGAAGAATGTTCCAAAAAATGCACATAGGAGGAGGTCAATTCCATTCTACATCATCACTACAAGAAAAAAGGACATTGGTGAGGGTCATGCTTGTGACGGACCTTTAAGGTCTATCAACAATGTCACATATGGTGATGGTCCTTAAAAGAGCATCACTATAAGTTTATATAGTGATGGTACTTAAAGGTTCATCACCAAAGCCATTTTCAATGACACCTATTGTGAGGGTCGTTAAAGGCCCATCACTAATTCTCTCTTTGGTGACACTTCTAGTGATGAACTTTTAATTAACCTCACCAATGCACTTTTTTTTACTTTTGGTGATGGTAAAAAAAATTTCATCATCATTTATCATTCCAATGAGTTTTTGATGACATAATGTTCTTGCTAATATATTTTTTGTCAAAAGATAACAATTTAAAACCATTATTGTGGAGTATTTTTTATAATATGTCCAACACCTTAGTGGTTAGATTCAATCAATTTGTTAAGAAGTAATTAGTGTGTATCATTTCCCTCAAGTAATTACTAGTCGAATAGAGTTTTCCTATGATTCAACGCATGATTCATATCTATTAAGTTTATTATCTAGAAAATTCCATTTAGATAAAGTTCCACTAGTGTGTGTAGAAAATATATTATTTAATACTTAATCAAAATCTGTCAATTATATTAATGAGAAAGAGCTAACACTCCTCAACAAACTGGGCACACCTTAAATTAATGCTTTGGAAAACTAACATTTCTTAGAACCTCACATGTCTTGGAAAATATTTGTACCTACAACATCTTGTCATGACATTGATGCCCAAGCACATGGTGGCATGCTCTAGCACAACATAGAACTCTCCTATCATGTGTTGGCATGCATGTAGTCCCTAGTATTCTCTGGAACACCTTGGTTGCATGCATTGACATACATTAGCCCTTGGCACACAATGCCACTTGGCATGTATTGGGACTTATTATTAGTATGCCTACCATGCCCATTTTGGAAAAGATAAAGTCCCAACTTATTAATCCTCTTATGTTTTAATTTCCTTGCATATTAGCTTGGTTCTTCCTTTTGTTTCCTTGAAACTTCTTGACACATATTGGCATACCCTGGCACCCTGTACATCCTTAGCACCTGGCATGTATTGGCATAACTTGGCACTATTTGGAACATATAATTATCACACCCTAGAACTCCCTAGAACAATTTGGCACTTTTTGACATTCCTTGATATTCTCTAGCATGCCTTACCAATGCTTATCATACCTTGTCACTCCCTCTTGGGCATGAAATCTAGCACTCATTAACACCAGTCCTTGGCACACGTTCCTCATATTCACTAACTTCCATGAATTGTGACCTAGTGCTCCCTTAATTTTTTGTCCTATAACTCCTTAGCACTCCTCAATATGCATTAGCACTCTTTAGCACACCTTACTACTCTTAAACATTCCCTTCCACTTCATAGCATGCATAACACTCCTTGACACATATTGGCACTTGGCACGTGTTGGAACCTGGAAAGTATTAGCATGTATGGAATATGTTGATATTCCTTGGTATGATTTGGCATGGTTTAATATTAAATTTATTTGAGACCAATTGTTGGAAAGTAGATGAGAAGAAACAAAGGAATACTTGGCATTTAGAATGCACTAAGACTTTGCACTTGGCACCTATTGGCGCCTAGTATTGGTGTGCCTAGAATGCCCTTCTTGGAAAAGGTAAATTGATGACTTATTAACCCTCTTATGTATTCATTTTCTTGTAGTTTAACTTGTTTCTCCCTTTTGTTGCCTTGACAGTCCCTGTCATGCATTGGCACACCCTTGCACATCTTGGCATGCCTTATCACTTCGCACATATTAGCATGTTTGACATGAATTCATAGTATCTGGAACATCTTAGCATTCTGTGGCACACCTTGGAACTCATGTCCTCATAACCATCCTTTACATTTTTTTCACAACTTGGGAACCCAATCAAGTCCTTGGATACTACATTTTATGTGACAATATTGGCCTACTTCCACTACAATAACTTGACCAATTGCGTCTACTACAAGTATATTGTGCCTTGTTCACCTAAGAACTGCCTATAAATCATCTTATGCCACTCATGTCCAAGCTCAACTTGTCCCACTTAAATAGTTACCAAGACAAGGATCACATGATCTATCCATGGCCATAAAAAAACTAAGCAACATAGCATACACAGGCAATATTTCACATGCATGTTCAGTTCATATAAACAATAGAACATTAACTAGGAGTTTTCAATAACCACAAGATGCACAAGGCACACAAGATATAATTTGACACAAGCCAAGTGCCCCAAAACTTATACAAAACAATGTACAATATGAAATTATCTAGAATAGTTTAAATCATGAACATGTAGCCAAAGTGTGGCACATCTCACCAAAAAAATGTTGTTCGTAGCACAAAGTGATCTCCCTTTGTCTAAAACTGCTATGTCGAGCCCTGTATAATAACTGTAGGCTTGCCTCCTATATATCCTATTTTGAACTTCTCCTAGCTCACTTTGTCCTTAACACACTTGAATTCACTGGCATGCCCTAGCACACACTCTTATTCGTTCCTTTCTATGCATTTTGACCTAGTTATCCCTTGATATGCCTTGACACTCCCTAACACTCTAGTTCAACATGCAATGATATTGTCCGACATGTGTTAGCATGCCTTTTCTTTCCTTTGCATGCCCTGACCCTCCCTAGCTAGCATTCCCTCACAACTACCCTTACTTAATTTTCAACTTGGGAACCCAACCAAACCCTCGCTTGACTACAAGAGCTTGAACAAGTTACGGTTACTACAACTAGACTATGTTGTTGAATTGTGTAGCTTGGGAGGTACTCCACAAGCCTAGTGAAATGGTTTTGTGTGAGTTTGGTCACAAAATGATTTATTGGAAATGAAGCCAAGCAAAGGGATTTTGAACCCAAGATGGGGTTTAAATTATAAAAGAAAATTAAAAAGGAAAATTAATATTTCCTAAGGTATAAGTGGAAAAACCCGTAAGTTCTAGAGGGTTCCTAAAAGGTCTAGGAAAAACTATTTAAGGAGGCCTTAGGATGAAGGAAAGAACATCAAGTGGAAAGGAGCTCATTTGATCAAGGGGGCGAAGAGAGATGTAGTCGTAAAGAGACCATGATCATTAGCATGTCTATCAGTCATTAAGATGCCTCAGTATGCTTTCACATGGTTTAATATTAAAGCTATTTGAGATCAATTATTGGAAATTAGAAGAGAAGTAATAGAGGATGATTTGGCACTTAGAATGCACTAACACTTGGCACTTGACACTTATTTCCACCTAGTGTTTGTGTGCATAGCATGTCCCTCTTGGAAAATGTAAATTTATGACTTATTAAGCCTATGATGTGTTCATTTCCTTTTATTTTAACTTGTTTCTCCTTTTTGATGCCTTGATAATCCCTGGCATGTATTGTCCCACCCTTGCACATTTTTCCATGCCTTTGCACTTGACACATCTTAGCATATTTAGCATGCCTTCGAACTATCTGGCACATGTTAGCATTCCCAAGCATGCCTTGGCACTTATTCCCTCACAACTAGCCGTACATTTTTTCACTACTTGGGAACCCGATCAATTCCTTAGCTTCTACAGTTCATATCACAATATTGGTCTGTTTTAGCCGTAACAACTTGATCAATTGCACCTGCAACAAGTAGATTGTGCCTTGTTCACCTAAGAACTGCCTATACCTCATCTTAGGCCACTCATGCCCAAGTTGAACTTTTCCCACTTAAGAACTTACCAAGACCAGGATCACATCTAGCCATGGCCATTAAAAAAATAAGAAACATAGATTACATAAGTGATATTTCACATGTATGTCCAGTTCATATAAATAGTAGAGCATAAACTAAAAGTTTGCAAGAACCACAAGATACATAAGACAAACAAGATATAAGTTGGCACAAGTTGAGTGCCCCAAAAATGATACACAACAATGTACAATATGAAATTGTCTAAAACAGTTTAAAACATGAGCATTCGGCCAAAGTGTGCCATGTGTCATATAAAAATAATAGATAAAAGAAAAATAGCATTGTGCCCAACATAAAGTCTCCCTTTTTCTAAAACTACTTTTTCCAGCCCCTTATTGCAATTGTAGGCTTGCCTCTTGCAAATCCTATTATGAACTTCTTCTACTACACTTCATCCTTGGCACACTTGAATTCATTGACACTCCTTGGCACACACTCTTATTTTTTCATTTCCATGCATTTAGACCTAGTTCCCCCTTGTGATGCCTCGACACTCCTTAACACTCTCAACATGCATTGAAATTTTCCAACATGTGTTAGCACACCTTTTCATTCCTTGGCATGCCCAAACCCTCTGTAGTTATCATGCCCTCACAAATACCCTTACTTAATTTTCAACTTGGGAACCCAACCAAGTCCTCACTTGACTATAGGAGCTTTACCAAGTTACGATTACTACAACTAAACTATGTTGTTGAATTTTGTAGCTTGGGAGGTACTCCACATGCCCAGTGAGATGGGTTTGTGTGAGTTTGGTCAAAAAAGGATTTGTGGGAAAATATCCCAAGCGTAGGGGCTTTGGACCTAATATGGGGTTTAAAATCTAAAAGAAAATTAAAAAGAAAAAATAATATTTCCTAAGGTCTAAGTGGATAAATTTTGTAAGTTACAAAGCATTCTTAAGAGGCCTAGCTAGAAAGAGATATTTAAGGAGGCCTTAGTATGAAGGCAAGAACATCAAGTGAGAAGGAGATCATTTGATCAAGGATTCTAGGAGAGATGTAGTCCTAATGTAGGTTGAGTTAGAGGTTTGAGTAAGCGTTGCTAAAGGGAGGCCATGATCATACACCAAGAGTGAGATCATCATGTGAGTGTTCAAAAGAATTTCATATACCTTAATGGGTTCAAGATAGGAAGTAGGATGACATATTGTTGGTTCTCTTATCGCAGATCAAGCTCAAGAGAGGCAGCTCACGAGAATTTGGGCATGTAATTTCAGTGGTATTTCTGTGTGAAGGCTGCATCAAATTTTGAAATAGTAGAGAGGGTTGAGACCATACATTGTGGTGGTTAGTAGGTTGAAAGGTCTGTGATAAAGACCAACACAAATGGAGGAGGGTCTACACTAGAATTTAGGGCCAGAACAAAATTATTCTTAGGTGTAATATTGACTGAGGTAACCGTAGTTTGAAGGTCATAGAGATCTAAAGTTCGAGTCAAGATTCAGTCAAAGAAATTTCCAGAATCTATGGATGTGCTAGGCCAAGTCCCTTATGGAGGAAATAATTGTCATTTTTTCTATGGGTGGATAGGGTTTGTTCTAAAGAAAATAAAATACAAGTATAATTCCATTTTTAGGGAGGTTTCCTAGCATGTTCAATCTATAAGGTATGCCATTAAGGCCATGACAAATCTGCATAGAAGAAGAGGGGTTGTGACCCTTAGAGATAGGTTTATCTATGCAAGATATACGACAAATTTGGAAGATAGTTTGAAAAAGTATGTGCGGAGATAGAATATCCAAAGGAAGGTGGAACTTGAGTAGAAGATGGAATAGAAGAAATGCGCCATATGAGGAATAGATTGTCATGAAGATGAGTTTATTTTCGTGGACTATCCATATAGTTTTGGACAGAGATATGAATCAACCTATAAACAGTTAGTCAATGGACTATTATTGGATGATTTGTGACCTTATTTCATTCATCTACAAATTGTTAGAAGGATGATAAGATGAGTAGTTCATATTTTTTTATAGACTAGACAACAAAGAAATTGGTACCCAAGAATATTGATTTTGAGAGGACTCAAATCACTATTAAGTGGCATATTTGAAGTGCCCTAGATGAGGGCTGTGTTGTGGGCACTAGATCAATAAAATAATTGTTTGTAGCTGGGAAAATTGATGGCATTCCAAGTACAATTAGAGGGTTTTTAGGTGACTGCCAAAGAAGAGCTCTAAGTCCTATACTTGTGAAGGAAAACAATACTGGTAGAAGGGTATGTGCATTGGGCCTAAGGACGTGCAGAATTTGGAGGACTAAAGTAGTAATCAAGTGGGCTAGCCAACTAGCCCTATTTCACTGCATTATAGAGGATTGCATCATTGAGAAGAGGGAAACCTCCATATCCCTAGACTTGTCATCTTGGAGTAACAATATGGAAAAATTGGGTAGACCAAAGATTTTTTCACAATGAAGTTATGAACAACTAAAATAAAACCCTAAGTGTTGCAAAACTTAAAGGAAAAAAGAGGTAGATAGAGGGAAAAGTTTTCTGAGCTGAGTTCAGTAAACTAAATGAGTTGAGTTCATTGATAGATGCAGATTGAGGAGTTGTATAATGGGAGGCAAGAGGACCTACCATATCTATTCAAGACATATGGATTTAAAGAGCTATGTGTGGCCACCATCAAAAAGTGGTCCAAGTGTTGTCTTGTTCAAGGTAGATTGGTTGGCAAAGGAGTAAAACCAAACCCTATTTGTATTCCTTGTATCAGTGTGATTGTAAAGGGCCATGATCCCTGGTATGAGAGATCTAGCCTATTCTATTATATTTTTTAATTTAACGAAGAAAAATTTAAAAAAATTAAAAATGTTCTTGTGCACTAGTTGATTCCCTGATGTGTGTAGATTTCATTATGTAAAGTAGATGTGTTGCAACACTTGAGTGTGTTTTCATCAAAGATTCTAAGACCAAACCCATATTTTCATGTGTCGTAGAAATTCAACATATGTGTTGTTCAGCTAAGAACTACATGCAATTCATCTTAGACTACTCACGTCCAATCTCAACTGATCCCACTTAACAAGTTACAAAGACAAGGCTCATCACATCCAACTATGGTCGTAAAAAAACTAAGAAACATGATTTACATCTTGAAATGCCATAACACCTAACATGTCTTAAATGCCTTGGAATTATGTGGCATGTGTTAGCATCCCCTATATTCCTTGACATGCTTTTACACTATCTAACACACCCTATACCTTCCTGACATGCCTTGGTAGTTTAACATACCTTAGCACTTCCTAGCATATAATCCTATAACTCCCTCCTTAACACACCTAGAACTCATTAACACTCCTTATCACACACTATTATTTGCTTATTTCAACGCATTTTTATCTAGTGCTTCCTTGTGTTTACCTAACACTCCCTAACACTCCCTAGCACACATTGGCACACCCTAAGACCTGGTACATCTTGGCATGCCACCCTAGCACTCTAGTATTCCTTGGCACTACCTAGCATACCTTGTCACTCTCTCCTTAGCACACCTAGAGCTCATTGAAACTCATATTCACAAACTCTTATTCATTCATTTCCATGCATTTTTAATTAGTTCTCCCTTGTGTTTCCATAATATTAATTAACACTCCTTTGCACGTGTTGCTACACCCTAGCACCTAAGACATCTTGGCATGTCACGCTGGCCTCTAGCATGCCTTAACACTACCTAACATACCTTTTCACTCCCTCCTTATCACACCTGGAACTGATTGACACTTCCAATAAAAATATCTTATTTGATTATTTCCATGCATCTTAATGTAGTGCTCCCTTGTGTTTCCCTGTAACTCCTATTTAACACTTCCTTGCATGGGTTGGCACATCTTGGCCACATGTTGCCCTAGCACTGTAGAATTCCTTATCACTGCCAAGTATGCCTAGTCACTCCTTCTTAGCACACTTGGAACTCATTGAAACTCCTTGTCACAAACTCATATTCATTCATTTCCATGCATTATGACATAGTGATCCCTTTGTGTTTCTATAGCACTCCCTAACACTCCTTGGCACACATTGGCACACCTTAGAACTTGGCACATCTTAGCATGCTTTCCTGGCACTCTATCATGCCTTGGAATTTCCTAGCATCCCTTGGCACTCCCTCCTTATCACACCTATAACTTGCTAACACTCCCTATCACACACACTTATTCATTCATTTCCATGCAATTGAAACTAGTCCTCCATTCTCTTTCCCTGACACTCCCTAACATGTGTTTGTGCCAAACCATAGAACCTAGCACATATTGGAATGCCTAACATGCCTTGGAACATTCTAGCATGTTTTAACACTTCCTAGGATTTGTTGAGCCTCAAAATTGTGCTTCCTTTCATCTTATTTTACCTCATTTTCCTTGGTCCATTGATATCCTAGACCCAATTGATCAATGAATTTAGTTAAAATTACTTTTAGAATGATTTACATGACTGACTTGCTAATTTTTGTGATTTTTTCCATTGTAATGCATTTTGACCGGAACTAGCTGCAGAATGCAGACATTCCGTAGCTAACCGTTGATTCTGCAGCTGTCTTCACGTTTGGGTATGTTCCAGGTGGCCTCTCAAGAAAAACCGCATATGGGCATAATCCACGTCATGTCTACATTTTTTTGTTGCTCACCATGAAGGAAGAAACAGATTCTGGATATGGTTTTGATACGTGGGAACACATTTAGGAAAGCAGACTTCTACTGGGACTGTCTCAGTCCAGATGTCCTTTTCATTTTTACGTTGCCACTTCAAGAGTCCTAATGTGATTTCGATAAGGAAAGAAAATGCTCCTGGAATTGTTGCAAGTCTTGTTATGTATATTTGTTATATAAACACTTGGGAAACTGAGAGCTAGGCTAGATTTTGTTCTAGATTTTGCTTAGATTGTGTGCTACATTTCTGAAGACGCAGATTGCTCTGTTCAAGTTATTCCTCTATTAATGAAGCAGACAATGTTGTTTTGAAAGCGTTGATTTGATTTGGATTTAGATTCCATCAGGTGGTAGAGGGCCCCTGCCTCTTGCACGGATTTATTTGCGTAACTTAGATAAGTATTCTAGCTGCCTTTACGTTTTTTTTTAAAAGTTGAATTCATAGTTGCTTTCTTTAGCTACTATAGTTATAACTCGTTCTAAAAACTCTTCCACAAGAAGAAGCTCTTTCAAAAGATTATAATGATGAATGGGAAATGACTATAGTATTGTAGGATTTAATTGTAGTCTCTTTTATTCACCATCACAGTTATACTTATGCTAAATACTCTTCCACAAGAAGAAACTCTTCCAAGAAATCTTTATACTGTCTTAAGCATGATTGTGATCTTGAACATTTTAGTTGTGTGTTTTCACTAAGTACCATAGTTGTTCTTGCTCTTAAACGCTTGTCCAAAATATCATAATGATGAGTGGGAGATGACTATGATATCTTAGATTTTCATTGCTTTCAGTCTTTACGTTTGCATAGCATAGTTAGGATACTCCGGAGTTTAATTGTACTTAACTCATGTTTAGTTGTTTTGCTTTAAGTTTGATAATGACTTGTAGTTTAACACTGTTTTAGATTAGTGACATCTTAAGCACAGTTTTTAGCTTCATTCATTGCATTGGCACTCCACATTCAGTTGTCATTCACTGCATATTAGATTACTTAAGTTTGTAAACTTAACAAAACAGCCTTCATTATTCACAAACCTCTTCTTGTTCTAAAATCCATAATTGATCCATAACCATATGAACATAAGACAATATCATTTTAAGGCCTGAAGTACTTCTGCAACTTCCTTATCATCTCACAAACAAACATTTCCTCAATAGACCATTTTAGAAATCTATAACCTTTGAGTGAAGTGTAATGCTATAAAACTGCGTTGTAGAATAGAGTTAGGAACTAGATTTAGAGTAGAAGATCTTATGATGGTATCAATGTTTTACTCCAAACATACTTCAACAAATCTCCAATCAAGGACAAAAATGTTGCATCATTATAAGTTGGTTGTTCAAAATGTTTAGTTAGGAAGATTTGCATACTTAGTTGACCATGTCTCAAGCTCTCTCTCTCAAATGCCTTTGATGAAAGAATTTGACAAGTTTAGTTTGTGTTTTGAATCATTTTCTTAAAATTCATTATCAAGCTTTGTTTCTGCTTAGTCATAGTTTAGATTTGATTCTCTTTCAGTGTTGCATTTTCATTTACCATTTTTCATCAACCAATTAGGCTTTACTCTGTTTTGTTTTTAATCATTAGCTTCCTTCCATTATCTTTCTAGTCATCTTTCTTGTGAACATAAAACCACCAAAAGACCAAAAAACATCATAAATCATTACAAAAGACTAAAAACATCACATAACACTACATACAATGCATTAACAAACAAGCACCTAGGTACATATAGTACACTTCACTTCAGCAGTTTACCAACCCTGGTTGACAATTAAATGAGCTCAATTTAGAAGACTAGATTGAGACCAAACATTTTGGCACCGTTGTCGGGGAAGTGAAAACTAGGTAACCTTTGTTTCTTAGCATCCAAAAACAATTTTATGCGTAGGGAGAGAGATTCAAGGGGAATATTTATAAGCAGCAGAGGCAGAAGTTTGATTTCTAGAACACCACTTGTTTCATCTAGATCTAGAGCTAGTACACCTTCAACTCAAACCCATCTTCCATCCTTTACTGATCCTGGACTTCTAGAAGACCTGAAATCAGATATCCCATTAGAAAAACCTTCCACTTCATCCACTGAACCTGCCATAGAAGAAGATCTAAAGACTCCTGGTAGGGAAATAAATCTTTCCACTTCCACAGGAGAGTCAACCATGGCAGAAGAAGGAGGAGGAGGAGTTTTTAATGGTGAACACACACTATTTGGAGGTAGAGGTAGAGGTAGAGGAGAAGGAGGTAGAGGTGCAGATGGAGGAAGAGGTAGAATAGGAATTTATTTTGGGTTCCCTATAATTGATGAAGAAACCAATACAACCATGAAAAATATTTCACCCTCTGTCCTTCAAAACTTCTATGGACTTAAAACTGAAGATCCTGAAACCTTCTTATTCGAATTTGAAGTGTTGTGTAGAACTTATGACTACTTATAAGATGCTCAAAAACTGAAATTATTTCCTTCAAATTTGAAGGGAGCAGCATTGAAGTGGCTTATGAGTCTAATCAGTAGTTCTATTAGAACATGGGAAGACATGAAACAAGCATTTCTAGAGAGATATTTGGATTATTGTATGCCGGTTAATCATAAGGAAGAAGTGTTCAAGATGTTACAAAAAGAAGATGAAAATCTGGAAGATTTGTTGGAGAGATTTAATTACAACATCAAAAGAGCAAAAATGGAAAACCTAGATCAAGACACCTTAAAAGCTCTTTTGTTGAAAACAATTAGGGATGAATGGTTGGATATCCTTAACATGATGGAAAAAGGGGATATATCACAGCTCACATTACCTGAAATATCTGAGTTATGTATCAACCTTTCAAGAGGGAAATCTAAAACTGTCAAAGGTCCAAGAGATCCTGCTCTTGCAAGGGCAAGTAAGTCTGCTTCTGGGACAGTAAGTAGATCAGAAATAGGTCACATGCTTGATGATTTTAAATATGACATCTTAGGGAGTCTTAGTGAACAAATAGACACCCTCAAGATACAAAACAAGCAAAAGGCTGAATCTGATGCCTTGGCAATCTTTTGTCCCAAATGTAGAAAGAAACATGCCTTGAGAGACTGTCCTTTGGATGTAAAAGTTGTAGAAACCTGTGTCATTTGTTCTGAAAAACATGAGACCAAGAATTGTCCTTCTCTTCCGGGTCTCAAAGATGTCTTTCAAGAGGAAACTCCTACAGATTCCACAGAGTCTCTCAATTTTGTATCTAGATAGGCCTGGAAAACAAAACACAGTAGATGGTTTCCTATCTAGACTCCAAAATATCAAAGATGACACTCCAGTTGAAGATCAATTTCCTGATGAATATCTTTTTGCAATCTCTACTCAAACTCCATGGTTTGCTGATATTGCTAATTATTTAGTTTCAGGAAAATTTCCTTCAATTATGAATGCAAAGGATAAAAGAAAAATCATTAATGATAGTGCAAGATATTCATGGGTCGCTAATGAGTTGTACAAGATAGGTCTAGATTTGATCATTAGAAGGTGTGTTCGTGAAGATGAGATGCCTGAGATTCTCAAGGCATGTCATGATGAACCTTGTGGCGAACACTTTGCAGATAAGAGGACAGCCTATAAAATCCTTAATTTAGGATATTATTGGCCATCCTTGTTTAAATATGCTAAAGAGTATGTCAAAAGGTGTGACAGTTGCCAAAGGGTAGGGAAACCTTCTCCTTCAGGTGAGATGCCATTACAACCTCGGGTACATATTGAACCTTTTGAAAAATGGGCTTTGGATTTTGTAGGACCTATTAGTCCTCCATCAAGACAAAAGAGATATATATTAGTTTGCACTGATTATGTTACTAAATGGGTAGAAGCCAAGCCATTACTTGTTGCTAATGAAGCATCCGTAGTTACTTTTCTTTTTGAGGATATTTTTACTCGTTTTGGTGTCCCAAGGGAAATTGTTACAGATCAAGGAGCTCAATTTACATCAAGGCTAGTGGAGCAAATGATGGAGAGGTACAAAATCAGGCATAGAAAATCTACTCCTTATTATCCACAAGCAAATGGTCAAGTGGAATCTACTAATAAGGTCATTGAAGGAATCCTAACAAAGACTGTTCATTTACATAGAAGAGATTGGGTAGATAGGCTTCCCGAAGCCTTGTGGGCCTATAGAACTACATGGAGAAACACAACAGGTCATACTCCTTATGAACTTGTTTATGGAAAGCAAGTTTTGTTTCCCATAGAGTTCTAGATTCAAACTTTCAAAATGGCAGTTCAGCTAGGACTTGATTTAACGGAGGCACAAAAGCATAGACTGGAGCAAATTAATGAATTGGATGAGATCAGACAAGATGCAGTTCAGAAAACAAGTCTAGTACAACAGCAAAGGGCTAGATGGTATGACAAGTACATCAAAGAGAAGAAATTCAAAGAGGGTGACTGGGCTCTCTTGTTTGATTCAAAATTCAAGGATTTTCAAGGTAAATTTCAGACACATTGGCTTGGGCCATATGAAATTGTTGAAATTTTTGATAATGGGGCAGTAAAAATCAGAACTATAGATGAAGAAGAGGTCACTTTTCTTGTGAATGGTCATAGATTGAAGCTCTATCACAAACCACTCTCAAGAGAAGAATTTTTCAAGAAGTTCCAAGAAAGCAGTGATGTGAAGTTAATGAAGAAGAATTTTTCTTCTTCATCAACTTGATCAAATTTTCTGAAGTATTTCTCTTTTGAAAAAAAATAAAAATGAAAAAAATAAAAATAAAGGTATAAACATGAAAACCAATCATTGATTGGCATGTTTATACAGAAAAGATAGGGTGAAAATCAGAGTCTCTCTGACACTCTAACTTTTCCCATTTTGTTTTTGCAAGCAGCTATTACAAAATCATAAGTTCAGATCCATAGTGCTTATGATCCATCTCATTTCATTTCACTCCATTCACTTATCCATCCATACTCCATTTCATTCATTCATGCTCTACTTCATTCCATATTTCATTCATCCCATTCCATACTCCATCCATCTCATTTTCATGTCAAAATTTAAAGTTTGATGTCTTGCTGTAAATGAATAAAACATGTCATGGATTGCAGGGCAGATCTTATGTTCTTTCACTCCATTTCATAAACTGAATCCATTCCATCTCATTATCCACTTCATACATATCATGTCTCATCATACATCTTCATTCATGCCATATAACATCTCACTCATATCCAAAAACACTCCATTCCATGATTAAAATGCTCTACAGGTACATTCTGCAGCTCAACAGACATTCTGCAGCTGATCAGACTTTCCGCAGCTAGCCAGACATTCCGCAGCTACAAATCCTGAAGGCATTAGTCAGCAGACATTAGAATTGCAACAAAATGATCCATTGTATCCATGAATAAGAAAAATCAAGAAGGACCATGAAGACTCTTCCAAAGGTGAACAAAGAAGACAAAGACTACAAAAATCAAATGAAAGGCAGAGGTAACAAGTTTAGATTATAATGGCATTTCATAAAGTTTAGCATAGTTTTAGCTATGAATTGTTCGAAAAGGTTGTTTTAATTATTTTTATTGATCATGACCAATAAACCCTCCACAAACTTTGGATTAAAATTTCTCATTTCAAATTCCATGCCCAACATCATTTAAGCGGTTCAAATGGCCGAAGTGTTTTAATTCTTCACGTAACCCAACCAAATCATTCAATGATGATTCTCTTTTCCGTTGTAAAAATCTCTGCCGTATTTTCAATTATTAACTCATTTCCTCCACCTCACTCCATTACTTCATTCTGTAACTACCTCCATCACTCCATTCTGTAGCCGGCACTTCATTCCGCAAACAGAGATATCCTTACCACCGAGAGCAGAGCAAAAGGGTATATCAGTTTGAATATCAAAGCACAGTTTGGGTATCAAAGCACTATCACCATGGGCAGAGATTGAGCATTATCACTGTAAACGCAGAGGTATAGCAGTGAAGAATTTGAAGTCATTTGTCACTGGGAGACAGAGGTATAGAAGTGAAGAATTTGAAGCCATTTGTTACCAAGAGACAGAGGTATAGCAGTGTGAGAATTTGAAGTCATTTGCCACCAAGAAACAGAGGCATATTAGTCCAAGTTTCATTGTCAACCAGAGGCATATCAGCTCGAAGTTTGAAGCCGTTTTCATTATCAACCAGAGGCATATCAGTCCGAAATTTGAAGCTGTTGTCACTATCAACCAGAGGTATATCATTCCGAAGTTTGAAGCCATTTTCATTAAAAACTTAAAGCCATTTCAATTCGAAGGTGAAAGTTATTGTTTCTGTGGGTAGAAGAGTGTTAATCTGAACATTGAAGAAGCAATTATGGGTTTCATAGTAAGAACTGAACCAGTGGGTTCAAAATATCTAGAAGGCTACCCTCAATGTAAAGAAATGTTGCAACAGATAGGATGGCTTCCACAAAGAAGTCACTAAAACATTTGCAAGATCATTTCAAGGAACTGAAGTTGAAGTGGGAGATGTAAAATTCACTGTCACTGAAGTTTTCATTGCGGAAGCTACAGGGTTGCTTAGAAATGGAGAGAGATGGTTGAAAAACAGAGAATTCCACAACGAATCCTGGAAGCAAATTCTAAAATCACCAAGTATGGATGTCACTGTGTTTAAGAAAGGCATTCCAAGTTCTGCATTGAAAAATAAATGGAGAAACATACTACTTCTTCTGCAAAAATTTATTACATGTGAGGGTAGATATGGCACATTTTATGTTTATCACATTAGACTGATAATGCATTTTCTGGGGGAAGACTTAAACCTACCCTAATTCTTGCTTCAAAGCTTGAAAAAGATGGCTTCCTGTGTTCAAAGAAGGGTTCAATTTTTAGAGAAAACTTTATATCATCATGGTTTGGTTAAAATTTTGATTGAACATCATTTAGCCAAAACAAATGACACATGGGACAATTTCTTGATAAGAAATCATTTTGAAAAGCCAAAAGAACCATCACCTGAACCACAGCCTACAAAGAGAAGTAGAAAATGGAGAGCCTCAAAAGTTGAAATTGACAAAACAGTCCAGGAAGGTAGTGAGGAAATCATCTCAGAAAATATGACTCAAATCAAGAGACAACTTAAGAAAGAAAAGGTAATCAGGAAATATGCCATGGAGAAAGGAGAGGAATCTTCTCAGCCAAGAAGAAGCCACAGACTAAAGGGGAAACTGAAGAAAACACAAATCAAACAAACAGGGGTGATTAATATAGAAGATGAGGAAACATCCATTGAAGAAGATGTTGAAGAGGATTTTAATGAAGGAACCCCTGAAATTGACCCTGCTAAAAAATAAATTTATGATTATGTGGAAACTTTGGAAAGGAGAGCTTCAGAAAGTAAGGAGAGAACCCCCAGTCCTCCACTGTCTGAAATAGATGTATTAAGAAGGGATAGGTATGAGTTGGAAATACTTAACAGACACATCAAAAATGAGAATGAAATTCTCAAAGATCAAGTCAAGCTCAAAACTGATATGAACTCAACCTTATCCCTACATATAGACAAAGTGGAAAAGACCAATGAAAAGTTGAAGAAAAGGAACAAGAAGCTAATCAGGGCACTTACCAACCTAAGGGTCAAACTTGTTATCAGAAAACCCAGAAGATATTTAGCTTCCAGACAAAGGAGAAGGAGAGGATTAGATGTTCTTGCAGAAGCCTCTGAGTTCATAGGATAATTTGCATGAGGAAATGCAAAGAGACAGCAGTGGGGGTATGTTGAGCCTCAAAATTGTGCTTTCTTTCATTCCATTTTACCTCATTTTCCTTTGTCCATTGCTATCCTAGACCCAATTGATCAATGAATATAGTTAAAATTACTTCTAGAATGATTTACATGATTGACTTGCTAAGTTTTGTGATTTTTTCCATTGTAAAGCATTTTGACCGGAACTAGCTGCAGAATGCAGACATTCCGTAGCTAACCGGCAATTCTGCAGCTGTCTTCATGTTTGGGTATGTTCCAGGTGGCCTCTCAAGAAAAACCGCATATGGGCATAATCCACGTCATGTCTACATTGTTCGTTGCTCACCATGAAGGAAGAAACGGATTCTGGATATGGTTTTGATATGTGGGAACACATTTAGGAAGGTAGACTTCTATTAGGACTGTCTTAGTCCAGATGTCCTTTTCACTTTTACGTTGCCACTTCAAGAGTCCTAATGTGATTTCGATAAGGAAAGACAATGCTCCTGGAATTGTTGCAAGTCTTGTTATGTATATTTGTTATATAAACACTTGGAAAACCGAGAGCTAGGCTAGATTTTGTTCTAGATTTTGCTTAGATTCTGTGCTACATTTCTGAAGACGCAGATTCCTCTGTTCAAGTTATTCCTCTTTTAATGAAGCAGACAGTGTTGTTTTGAAAGCGTTAATTTGATTTGGAGTTAGATTCCGTCAGGTGGTAGAGGGCCCCTGCCTCTTGCACGGATTTATTTGCGTAATTTAGATAAGTATTCTAGCTGCCTTTATGTTTTTGAAGTTGAATTCGTAGTTGCTTTCATTAGCTACTGTAGTTATACTCATTCTAAAAACTCTTCCAAAAGAAGAAGCTCTTCCAAAAGATTATAATGATGAATGGGAATTGGCTATAGTATTGTAGGATTTAATTGTAGTCTCTTTTATTCACCATCACAGTTATACTTATGCTAAGCACTCTTCCACAAGAAGAAACTCTTCCAAGAAATCTTTATACTGTCTTAAGCATGATTGTGATCTTGAACGTTTTAGTTGTGTGTTTTCACTAAGTACCATAGTTGTTCTTGCTCTTAAACGCTTGTCCAAAATATCATAATGATGAGTGGGAGATGACTATGATATCTTAGTTTTTCATTGCTTTCAGTCTTTACGTTTGCATAGCATAGTTAGGATACTCTGGAGTTTAATTGCACTTAACTCATGGTTAGTTGTTTTGCTTTAATTTTGATAATGACTTGTATTTTAACACTGTTTTAGATTAGTGACATCTTAAGCACAGTTTTTAGCTTCATTCATTGCATTGGCACTCCACATTCAGTTGTCATTCACTGCATATTAGATTACTTAAGTTTGTAAACTTAACAAAACAACCTTCATTATTCACAAACCTCTTCTTGTTCTAAAATCCATAATTGATCCATAACCATATGAACAGAAGACAATATCATTTTAAGGCCTGAAGTACTTCTGCAACTTCCTTATCATCTCACAAACAAACATTTCCTCAATAGACCATTTTAGAAATCTATAACCTTTGAGTGAAGTGTAATGCTATAAAACTGCGTTGCAGAATAGAGTTAGGAACTAGATTTAGAGTAGAAGATCTTATGATGGTATCAATGTTTTACTCCAAACATACTTCAACAAATCTCTAATCAAGGACAAAAATGTTGCATCATTATAAGTTGGTTGTTCAAACTATTTAGTTAGGAAGATTTGCATACTTAGTTGACCATGTCTCAAGCTCTCTCTCTCAAATGCCTTTGATGAAAGAATTTGACAAGTTTAGTTTGTGTTTTGAATCATTTTCTTAAAAGTCATTATCAAGATTTGTTTCTGCTTAGTCATAGTTTAGATTTGATTCGGTTTCAGTGTTGCATTTGCATTTACCATTTGTCATCAACCAATTAGGCTTTACTCTGTTTTGTTTTTAATCATTAGCTTCCTTCCATTAGCTTTCTAGTCATCTTTCTTGTGAACATAAAACCACCAAAAGACCAAAAACATCATAAATCATTACAAAAGACCAAAAACATCACAAAACACTACATATAATTCATTAAGAAACAAGCACCTAGGTACATACAGTACACTTCACTTCAGCAGTTTACCAACCCTGGTTGAAAATTAAATGAGCTCAATTTAGAAGACTATATTGAGACCAAACAAGATTCCCTACACACCTTGGCACTCCATAGTTTTCATGCCCTCGTAGACAACCTTACTTTTTTTTTGACTTGGGAACCCAACCAAGTCATTGAAAAAATAGTGTTGTGTCTAGCACAAAGTATCCCTTTGTCTGAAAATGTTTTTTCCATCCCCTTATCGCAATCATAGGCTTGCCTCCTGTAAGTCCTATTATAAAATTATCCTACACACTTCATCCATGGGATACCTGGAATTCACTGACATTCCCTCACAAACACTCTTATTCATTCATTTCCATTCATTTTGAACTAGTTCTCCCTTGTGATTCCCTAACACTCCCAAACACTCCTCTTCATGCATTAACACTAACTGGCATGTGTTAGAAGACCTTTTAATTCCTTGGGAAACCCTGGAACTCCTTAATTTCCTCATAACTACCCTTATTTTTTTTAGACTTGGGAACCCAACCAAGTCCTACCTCGACTACAACAACTTGACCAAGTTTCATTTAATACAACTAGACTATGCCTTGTTCACCTAATAATGTCTTATAACTAATATTAGGCTGCTCATGGAAATTATTAACTCATCCCACTTAACACGTTACTAAGTCAAGGCTCACGTCCAATCATGGCCATAAAACAACTGAGCAACATAGTTTACATCTTGACATGCCATAACACCTGGAAAATATAACAATCCCTTGGAACTATGTGGCACATGTTAGCATCCCCTACATTCCTTTACATGATTTGGAACTCCCTAACACACCCTACCATTCCTTCACATGCCCTAGAACTCTAGCATGCCTTAGAATTGCCTAGCATATAACCTTGTCATTCCATCATTAGCACAGTTGGAACTCACTGACACTCCCTATAACACACTCTATATTCATTCATTTCCATGCATTTTGAACTAGTTCTCCCCTATATTTTCATGGCACTCTCTAACACTCTCTGACACACATTGGCACACCCTAGCACTTGTCACATATTGGCATGTTTCCCTAGCACTATCATTCCTTGGCACTACCTAACATACATTTTCATTCCCTCCTTAGCACACCCAAAATTTGCTAACAGTCCCTATCAGACACTCTTATTCATTCATTTCCATGCATTTGAAACTATTGCTCCCTTGTTTTTCCCTGGAACTCTATAACACTCCCTGACATGCATTGGCACACCCTAGCACCTAGCACAGCTTGGCATGTTTCCCTAACCTTTAACATACCTTAGCACTACCTAGAATACCTTTTCACTCCCTCCTTAGCACACTTGGAACTTACTGAAACTTCCTATCACATTCTCTTAATTTGTTCATTTGCATTCATTATTTTCACCTAGTTCTCCCTTATGTGTCCCTATGACTCCCTAACACTTCCTAGCATGTGTTGGCACACCCTGGCACCTGGAAAATCTTGGAAACATGCCACTCTGGCACACTAGCATGACTTAGCACTACCTAGCATACCATGTCACTCCCTCCTTAACACACTTGGAACTCACTGACACTCCCTATCACACACTCTTATTCTTTCATTTCCATGCAATTTTACAAGTGCTCCCTTGTGTTCCCTTGGAACTCGCTAACGCTCAACACATATTGGCACTTGGCACATCTTGGTATGCTTGTTAGCACTCTAGCATACCTTGGAAATATCTATCATATCTTGTCACTCCCTCCTTAGCCAATCTTGAACTCCATAGCATGCCCTATACCTCCCCGACACATATTGGCTCTTGGCACTTAGTGGCACTTGAAAATTCTTGGCATGTGTTTGGATGCCCTGTAATTCCTTGGCATGGTTTAAGATAAAGTTTATTTGAGATAAATTATTCACAATTAATAGAGAAGTAATAGAGGATGATTTGGCACTTAAGACACACTAAAACTTAGCCCTTGGAATGTATTAGCACTAGTGTTGGTATTCCTAGAATACCCCTCTTGAAAAGGTAAGGTCCTAAATTATTAACCCTCATTTGTGTTCATTTATTTTCATCTTAATGTGGTGTTCCATTTTGTCACCTTACACCCCTTGACACGCGTTCGCATACCCTAACACCTGGCACATATAATCATGCCTTAACACATGGCATGTCTTGGCATGCATTGGCATGCCTTGGAATTATCTTGCACATGTTAGCACAACCTGGCACTTATTGAAATGCCATAGCATTCCCTAGCATTCCTTGTCACTCCCCCCTTGGTGTGCCTAACACTCATTGACACTCCCCAACACACCCTCTTATTCATTCATTTCCATTCATTTTAACTCAATGATTTATGTTTGATGGGGTGCATGTCTAGAAAGATTTCCTTTAAGAGAATAAAAAATTGATCGCACCATTACTAACATAAGTAATTGCGAGATTATACTTGAATGACATTAGGAAACTACACAAGAGATTTTAAGAATGAAGTTTTTAGGGTTTTTTTAATGGTGTGGGAATGGTAAGAAGTGAGTGGTCAATATGGTGTGTGAATGCTTAGAATACCTTCTCACTCCCTCCTTGGCATGACAGCTAGCAATCATTAGCACTCCATGACACACCCTCATATTCATTCACTTCCATGTATTTTGACCTAGTGCTCCCTTGTGTTGTCCTAGTACTCCCTAACACTCCTCAACATGCATTAACACTCTCTACTTAGCACTTTTAGGCATGCCCTACCACTTCATAGCATGCATAACACTCCCTACCACACATTGGCACTTGGCACATGTTAGTGTTTGGAAAGTCTTAGCATGTCTGACATGCATTGAGATGACTTGGTATGCATGTGCAAACTAGCTGTAGAAATATCAAAGTATTTGTAGAACTATAGATTTTACACTCTACACAACCTTATTACTGCAACAAGTTCGAATTAATCTCGGGAATCATTAAACATACATACATACATATGCGCGATCAACAACATAATTATAAACAACACATATAACCCAAAACAAATTGCTTTGCATGGAATCTCTTACCGGAGGGTCCCACAACAAGTCTGACCAATCTCCAACCATCGGAGATCACACAATTTATAGTTTATCATTAATGCTTAAACTTTAATCCATGTGAATTGTGAAACTGCGTTGAGTTGACATGTGTCCTCTTCCTTTTCGCATCACAAATAAAATAGTTTACTTTGCGATGGCTTAACACTTATTCCCTAAGTCTTGCGAAGCGCGAAATTGCTTTTCTCGCGCTGTGATCTCGACCATTGGATTAATCTCAGATCTAATGATCCTTGTTGTCTCTCCACTCCTCACTTCGCATCGCTTGTAAAACAACTTAACTTACAACTTTTAAAAGTTTAATTTGTTTCTCTGCTATGTGCAATGGTTTCCAATTTGTGATGAGATATCTCCCTTTGATCAGGTTCAAATCTATGGCCCTCATCGCACCTACAATCCGATCGTATTTTTGATGTATAACTTAAGGTATATGCGATTTAACAAAGTTTAAACAAATAGTTTGAACAGAGAGCCTGATCAATACAAAGCACTTGAAAATTTATAATAAATGAATTTACAAAGCGAAGCCCTTGATCGACTGTTATTACAATTTTTTATGCTCTCTTTGCTTTTGCCTCTTGCACACCTATTTCACACAGTCTTACTTTTTCCTCACACTATGCTCTCTCTCTCTCTCACCTATATATATATATATATATATATAAAGCAGCCCTTCTCGCCTAAAATATATTTATGTTGAACCACTCCAATAAACAAATGCTACCCTATTTCTAAGCTCTTATCCTACTTGGCTCAGCCTCCTCGCAGGGAGAAACCAATTTCTATTTATGTTCCTAATTAATTTAATAACCCAAAAAAACTAACTTCTCTTGTTTAAAACTAAATAAAATATTAATGGCCAATGTTTATCCACCTCATGGTTAGACACAACATATGAACATCTAATCACATTGTTGGCTAAGTTCGGATGCTCCTACATCAGACTCCCGGGGAAGAAAAGATTGATCCTTAAATGCCTCAGCATCTGTACTAAACTTCTATAACTCTGTTGTTGTCATCCAACTAGCATCTTCCATAGGGTTTCCTTTCCATTTGACTAGATATTGATAGTAAGTTTTTCCTTGGGTCTTCTTTGCTGCTCTTTTCTCCAAAATGGCTTCCACTTCTTTCTTTTCGATCTTTGGCATCTGTTCCTTCCAATTCAATGTCTGGTCTTCTTCTTTTGTAGAGTCTTCTTGTAGCTCTTCCTTTTTTCCTTTGTATAAGTACAAATCTGCAACATTAAAGATTGGCGATATTCCAATTCCTTCTGACAATTCAATCTCATATGCATTTGAAGAAAATTTCCTCAAAATTCCACATGGTCCTATCTTTTTAATCTTTAATTTGTTGTAAGTCCTAACAGGAAACCTTTCTTTTCTCAGGTACACCATGACTAGGTCACCTACTTGGAATTATTTTTCTTTCCTCATCATATCAACTCTCTGCCTGTATTTTCTACTACTTTCCTGAAATCTTTCTTTGACATCTTCCTATATTTTCTGCATCTGGTCTCCAAAATCTTGAGCCTTTGCGCTCCTTATCTCTTGTTTTCCTAAATTCATGAGCTCATACACACCTCTTGGATTCATTCCAAAAAAAATCTGGAATGGACTCATCTAGTACTTTGATTGGGAGTATCATTATAAGAAAACTTAGCCTGAGCAAGTTCTAAATACCACTGTTTAGGATTTTTATACACTAAGATCCTCAATATATTTCCCAATCATCTATTCACTACCTCGGTCTGTCCATCCGTTTGAAGGTGATAAGCTAAACTGAAACTAATGTTGGTACCTAGTTTCTTCCATAGAGTTCTCCAGAAATTACCAACGCACTTGGTATCCCTATCAAACACAATACTTATAGGCAATCCATGTAACCTTACAACTTCTAAAAAAAAACAGATTAGCAATATATGTTGCATCACTAGTTTTCTTGCATGGTATGAAATGAGCCATTTTAGAAAACCTATCTACTACAACATAAATGGAGTCATTTCCTCTTTGAGTTTTTGGAAAAGCCAAAAAAAAATCCATACTAATTGCATCCCATGGTCGGTTTGGTATTGGCAATGGCTGATATAATCCTATATTTTGACTTCTTCCCTTAGCATGCTAACAAATCCTGCATTTTGTCAACAAATCTATTAACGTTAGTTTGCATCTTTGGCCACTAGTAAAAAGCATTTACCTGAGAAAAAGTATTTTCTTGTCTAAATTGTCTGGATAAGCCTCCACTGTGTTTCTCCTTAATTATGTTTTCCCTCATAGAACATTTTGGAATACACATTTTATTACTTTTGAATAGAAAACCTCCTTGGATAAGATAATCCCACCAATGGCGTCTATTATGAACTGCTGGGTTTTGAACAACTGCATAAATTTCGATAAACTCTACATCTTCTTTGTACATGTAAACCATTTCTTCAAATCCTACAACACCAACTTGTAATTCTTGCATGATTAAATTCAATCTGCTCAAAGTGTCAACAACTTTATTCAACTTACCGCTTGTATGCTTAATCACAAAAGTAAAAATCTGCAAAAATTCCACCCATTTGGCATGTTTCTGCTTCAATTTTGGCTGGTTATTTATAAACTATAACGCATGGTTATCATAATATAATACAAACTCTTTTGATAACAAATAATGACTCCATTTTTTCAAGGCTTGCACAATAGCATAAAACTCTTTGTCATAATATGAGTATTTATTCTTAGCTTCATTTAGTTTCTCACTGAAGTATTCTATAGGCCTATGTTCTTGGCTTAAAACTGGTCCAATTGCAACTCCACTAGCATTAGTTTCAACTTGGAATTTTTTTTCAAAATCTAGAAAAGCTAAAACTAGTTTTTTTGTAATTTTCTTCTTCAACAACTTAAAGTTTTGGTCTACTTCTTCTGTCCACTTGAATGGCTGATTAGTTTCCTTGATTGTTTCAATAATGGGTGTGCAAATCTAACTAAAGCTTCTGATAAATTTTCTATAAAAACTTGCAAGACCGTGAAAGCTTCTTACCTCAAATATGTTTCTTGGAGTTGGCCAATTCAAAATTTCTTGGAATTTTTCCGTATCCATTTTCAAGCCTTATTTAGAAACTACAAACCCCAAATAGAATATTTCATCCTTCATAAAACTGCATTTCCTCAAATTTATTAGCAACTTCTCTTTCTGCAAAGTTTTTAGAACCAATTTAAGGTGCTCCAGATGCTCTTATTTACTTCGACTGAAAATTATAATATCATCAAGATAAACAACTACAAAATTTCTTGCATATTCCTTTATGTAGAAATTTATTAATATTGATGTATTACCAGATCCTCCTAATCTAAAAATATTTATCTTCTTTCTAAATACAGAATCCTTTCACTGTTAAACTTGTGGAAATTTAAAACTCAATTGAAAACACATGTGAATAAATTCAATCGCACATAACACAGTTGTTCGACGGGAAAGCTTAAAGCTAAAAACCCCAACTATCATATTATTTATATCAATGGAATCATGTAATAATCTCATACAAAGCTTAGTACATCAAGCTCTCAGTACAATCAATAATCATTACACAGTGTCATGCAGAAATTTTCATATCTTTGCACCAATTTCTTGCCTCCTGACAGCCTGCCTCCACTGCGCAATCCCTGCTGAAAAAGACCCCTAAATGAATTCGAATTGGCCTTGCCTTGAATACGCAATCCTCATTGGAAACTCCAATGTGTGTCAGATGCATTGAATGCATCACTATAGTCACAACGGATAGTCCATCTCACCCTTTCACCTATCTCTCCACTGGGTCTCCACTGGAACTGACATGCATTGTAGTTAATTGCTGTATTTGTTCAGTTGTTAGTGAGTTATTAGTTGTGAATTAATTAACTAGTTAATTCAATTAACTCTCACTAGTGTAGACTAGATACAACTAGCTCAACTGAGTTTAACTCCATTAACCGAGTTAAAATAAATAATAACTCCCGTAACTACTCTTCCAACTCTATCATAACTTTTCCACTTCAGTTCTAACTAAGTCCTCCATGCATGAGCCACCAATAACCCTAGGAATTTCATAATTCCTTCAGCCCATAGATTTTCCAAATCTGTTCACTGAAATAAAGTGCTCCAAGAGAACAAGTTGATGTTTATTGTTGGATTATTATTAAGAGCTAATAATAATTGACATGCACCTATTTTTAGATTGATGATCTATAAATAGACTTCGACCAATATTCTAAAAATAAAATTTCATCTATTTTTCACATTTGACCAACCATATACAAATAACATCCTGCAACTTATAAAGTATGCTCACCATGTCTAAAAATAGACATACACCTAAAAATACCCTGCAGGCCCCACTTAATGAAGGTGCTTACTATTCACTAAGCTCATCATCTTGTTGAATCTCAACACTCCCTCTCAACAAGATAGGGATTATCCTTCACCCCGATCCTGCCTCTATGGTATTCTAATTTGCTCCTGCTGAGTGCCTTCGTTAGAATATCTGCATCCTGATATTTCGTAGGAATGTACTGAAGCAACATGAACTTCCACTGCACAAAATCTCTGATATGATGATACCGGATATCAATATGTTTAGATCTATCATGAAACATAGGATTAATCAAGATTTTAATGCAACTCTGATTATCGGAATGTATCATTGTAGGATCTAAATGAGAACCGAACAAACTGACCAGGATCTTCCTCATCCAAATAGCCTCACATGCAGCTTGACTTGCTGCCATGTATTATGCTTCTACTAAACTGAGTGCCATGGATATTTGTTTCCTGCTGTACCAAGAAACTGTTGTAGATCCGATACTGAAAATCCCTCGTGATGTGCTCTTTCTGTCTGTTGGGCTGCCTGCCCAATATACATCTGTGAAGCCATGCAACTTCACCTCATCCATTTGTCTGTACCATAGGCCATACTCAGATGTGCCCCTGAGATACCTTAGGAAATGCTTTCTTGCCTTCCAAAATATCTTGGTAGGCTTAACCATCTCTTTTTAAAGCTGGTTCACCACATAGCATATGTTTGGTTTTGTATTAAATAAATACATGAGAGAACCCACCAACTATCGATAAATAGTGGCATCCACTACCTCTGCCGATGTAGCATCCTCTTTCCTCTAATTTCCTGGAAGAGGAGTATCCATGGGCTTGCAATCCTCCATGTGAAACTTACCAAGTATCTCCGGAGCATACTTGCCTTGAGACACAAACAGTTCACCTTCTCGCTGCCATATTTCCGGTCCAAGGAAATAATGAAGGAGGCCCAAATCCTTCATCTCAAACTCCTTTGCAAGATCTTCCTTTCATGAGTGTATCAACTTCTCATCACCTATTAGTATTAAATCATCAACATAAAGAACAATGATTAAAAGCTTACCCTCCACCACAATTTGATACAGGTTTGCATCTGCCTCACTCTTGGTGAAGCCAAGTCCAATGAAATAGCTGACGATCTATGTGTACCAAGCACGTGGTGCTTGCTTCAGCCCATACAACACTCTTTTGAGTCTGCACACATGCGACTCGCTGCTGAAGATCTCAAATCATTTATGCTACTCAATGTACACCTCTTCCTCAATGATCCCATTAAGGAACACAGTCTTCACATCAATCTAATGAACGTGCCAACCCATCTGCGCTGAGAGAGCAATGATGGTTCTTATGGAAGAATACCGTGCGACAGGTGAAAAGGTTTCTTCATAATCAATCCCCTTGATCTGTGAGAAGCCTCGGGCAACAAATCTTGCCTTATACTTCTCGACGCTCCCATCAGCAGCTTTCTTTACCTTATAGATCCATTTCGAATCTACCACTGATTTACCCACCGACCTTGGAACAATCTCCCAAGCACTATTTCTAACAATGGAGTCATACTCCTCCACCATGACATCTACCCATGTGGGCTCCTACATTGCTTCTTCAAAAGAAGATTCCTCTGTCTTGACACACTTGCTCGTAAGAGCCATGTATCGAGTAAATCAGTCAGGTGACTGTCTCTATGTGCACTATGATGTAGGAACTCCTACATTCTGTGCTGCATCAAGCTTCAGTCTCTCAACTTCTGTGGTACGCTTTCTTCCAGATATGATGTTTGGTTCTACATGAGTGGAATCCTCCACTCCATGAATCTCCTCCTATGGTTGATCCACATCTAGAGGCTTATCTTTGGGAACAATAAGTTCCTCCTCCGCATGCAAGTGTAGCTCCCTCTCAAGTGACAATGTCATGGCTTTCACCTCATTGAATTTTATATCCCATCGTACCACATTCATTCGACTGTTTGGAAAATACACACGATAATTATGGGGTGTTTCTATGTACCCCACAGATATCCCAACTTCTGCAGTCAACTCTAGCTTCTTCCGGCATCCTTTTTCACATGAATGTAAAAAAATAAGCCAAAAATCTTCAAATGAGAAATATCAAGCTTCTTACTAGTAAAAGCTTCTTCAGGTGTACTCATGCCAAGTACTCTGTGAGGACAACGGTTTTTCACATAAACCACAGTGTTGCATGCTTCTGCCCACAAGTGCATTGGTAGGCCCTGGTCATGCAGCACAGCTCGTGCAGCACCCACGATTGTTCTATTCTTCCTCTCCACGACCCCATTCTGTTGTGGGTTATGAGGCGCTATGAGTCCTCTTCGAATTCCTTCTTTGCTATAGAATTATTTAAATTCGTTTGAGATATATTCACCACCATTATCGCTCTGTAAAGCCTTCACTTGATTCCCTGACTCATTCTCCACCAATGCTTTAAACTTACATAACTTTGAGAAAGTTTCACTCTCATTCTGCATGAAGAAGATCCAGCATCTACAAGAATAGTCATCAAAAAATATAACATAATAACTTGTTTTGCTATTGAAGCAACCGAGAAAGGTCCACACATGTCTGTGTGAGTTCTCTCCAGGATCACCGAAGCATGGTTCTCCTTCTCATGAAAGGTGGTCTTCACAAACTTACCCATAGTACATCCCTTGCACTAATCTGACTGTGCAAGAGTACCCTTGGGAAGTTTATTATAAATCTGCTACAAAATCTTCAAGGCGCCATGGTGAAGATGGCCCAATCTCCTATGTCATAATTCGCCCTCATCTCGGCTCACCACTTCTTCTGCTTTGCCCATCATTGTAGTGCAGCCATCTACCTCCATCTTGTAGAGATTCATAACTCAAATCCCTATCCTCTTGGTTTGACCCGTTGTTTTATGTCAGGGGAAAGCTTTTCCATTGTCGAAAACAACGTCATAACCTCTGTCTTCCAACATTGCGACCGAGAGCAAGTTCTTCTTCAGACCTGGAACATGCATAACATATTTCAACATAAATGGTTTACCTGACTCCCTCTCAAAGGTAATGGTTCCAATTCCAGTCGCACTGTATCTACCATCGTCGCCCATCTCTATATGAATTTGGAGATCCTTCTCCTCCAAGTCACTAAACAACGCCTTGTCTCCCGTCATATGGAAAGACACACCATTATCAAGATACCACACTGATCCCATTGAGTTGAAACCAAGCATGCGATCAAAGAGAAATCAAGTTCAAATTGCGAGGCTAAGGCCTCTCCAACTACAACTCTAGCAGCCTTCTTGTTCTTCTTCTTTTGTGGGTAGTTAGTGGCGAGATGCCCATGTTCGTCACAATGAAAACACTTCACTTTGGACAAATCCAGCTTCTTGCCTTTAGCTTCAGATTTTGGATGGGATTTCTTCCCGTTCCCTTTATTTTTTTTGGTAGCCAAAGCACAATTCTCTTCATCATCATTCTTCGATGAAGAGCCATCCCTAGTACTTTGCCTTATCTCCTCTTACACAGGGTCTAACCAAAGTCGCTCCCAATCCGATAGTTTCTCCCGTCCATTAACAAAGTCCTGATAACTGTGCCAACTCCTCAGTAACCCAAGGAGAACCAAGCTCACCAAGTCATCATCTGAAACTATAATCCCCACACTTCCCAGCTCATCCCTGCATTGGAAAAACTTCGTGAGATATTTTGGAATATTGTCGCCCTTCTCCATTTTTATTTTTCTGAGCTTATCTTTCAGTGCCAACTTCCTATGGTTGCTGATACTTTGGAAAAGATTTGTCAAAGCCTTCCACATTTCAAATGGAGTGGCTTTCTCGTGAAGGCTTGAAACAATATGGTCTTTCACACCTTCCAACAAAAATTTTCTTGTCTTTGCTACCTTATTTTGCCATGCGTCAAGTCCTGCAGCATCGCTAGAAGCAGGCTTAGGAACATCTCTATCGATGAAATCCTTTAGTCCACTATCTTCAAGCACCACCTCCATCTTATCCTACCATGATATGTAATTCTTGCTACCCTCAAGGGCATAATCCAATCGCAACCCATTTAAAGACATTTCAATGAATACTCAACTATTGCACCAAGAAATTTCTGCAACAAATCCGAATTTTCCACCAGCACAAAACTCAACAATTATTCACAATTTCAATCTCCAGTGATCAATACTACTATGATACCATGTAGAAATTTATTAATACTGATGTATTACCAGATCCTCCTGATTTAACAATATTTATCTTCTTGCTAAATACATAATCCTTCCACTGTTAAACTTGCGGAAATTTAAAACTCAATTGTAAACACATGTGAATAAATTCAATCCCACATAACACAGTTGTTTAACGAGCAAGATTAAAGCTAAAAACCCCAACTATCATATTATGTATATCAATGGAATCACATAATAATCTCTTACAAATCTTAGTACATCAAGCTCTCAGTACAATCAACAATCATTACACATTGTCATGCAGAAATTTGCATATCTATGCACCAATTTCTTGCCTCCTAATAGCCTACCTCCACTGTGCAATCCCTGCTAAAGAAGACCCCTAAATGAATTTGAATTGGCCTTACCTTGACTGTGCAATCCTAATTGGCAACTCCAATGTGTGCCAGATGCATTGAATGCATCACTATAGTCACAACGGATAGTCCATCTCACCCTTTCACCTATCTCTCCACTGGGTCTCCACTGGAACTGACATGCACTTTAGTTAACTGTTGTATTTGTTTAGTTTTTAGTGAGTTATTAGTTGTGAATTAATTAAATAATTAATTCACTTAACTCTCACTAGTGTATCTTTTAGTTAGACTAGATACAACTAGCTCAACTGATTTTAACTCCATTAACTGAGTTAAACTAAATAAAAACTCCCGTAACTACTCTTCCAACTCTATCATAACTTTGCCACTTCAGTTCTAACTCATTCCTCCATGCATGAGCCACCAATAACCCTAGAAATTGTGTAATTCCTTCAGCCCACTGATTTGCCAAATCTGTTCACTAAAATAAAGTGCTCCAAGAGAATAAGTTGATGTTTATTGTCGGATTATTATTAAGAGCTAATAATAATTGACATGCACCTATTTTTAGATTGACGATCTATAAATAGACTTCGCCCAATATTCTAAAAATAGAATTTCATCTATTTTTCCCATTTGACCAACTATCTACAAATAGCATCCTGCAACTTATAGAATATGCTCACCATGTCTAAAAATAGACATACACATAAAAATAGCCTGCGGGCCCCACTTAGTGAAGGTGCTTACTTTTCACTAAGTTCATCATCTTGTTGAATCTCAATACTTTAAGACTTCATTCATTAATCTCATGAATGTGATGGGTGAATTGGTGAGTCCAAAAGGCATCACTAACCATTCATACAAACCATTGTTTGTTTTGAAGGCAGTCTTCCACTCATCCCCTTCTCTAATCCTTATCTAATGATAACGACTCTTGAAATCTATCTTGGTAAAATATTTTGATCCACTCAAGAAATCCATTAAATCATCCATTCGTGGTAAAGGAAAATGATACCTGATGGTGATTTTATTTATGGCTCTAGAATATGTGCACATGCACCATTCACCTCCTTTCTTTGGACTGAGTATTGTTGGTACAACACATGGACTAAGTCTCTCTCTTATCAATCACTTATCCATCAACTCTTGCACTTTTTTCCCAACTTCTGCATTTTCTTGAGGAGTTAATTTGTATGTTTCTTTATTCAGCAAACTTGCTCCAGGTATTAGATCAATGTGATGAATAATACTCCTGATTGGTGGTAATGCACTTGGAAACTCATCCAAAATAATATCAAGAAAATCATTCAACAGATTTCAAAATTCTTCAGATAAATATTCTAAATTCGTGGAAGTTAGAATTACCTTGGGTCTTCCTACAACAGCAAAATGCATCTCCGCATCCTTCTCGACTTCCTGTAACGTTTCTTTCCCACTCATCAACATAACACTATTTCCGAGTGCTTCTTTGTCAGCTTCATCCTTCAATGGCAGCAGTGTGTGCTTGTTTCCATATTTCTCTAGAGTATAAGTGTTTCTTCTACCATCATGTATGGCTTTCTGATCAAACTGCCAAGGTATTCCCTGCAATATGTGACATACATCCATTGGCATTACCTCACATAATATAACATCCTTGTAAGTACCAACCTAGATCTCTACCTTGCATTGTTCTGTCACAACAATCTAATGTCCTTTTTGTAGCCATGATACCTTATAAGGAGTACGGTGTAATGTCTTTACCATTCCCAACTTGTCCACCATCTCTGTAGAAACAAGGTTATCAGTGCTTCTACTTTCAATTACCACTTTGCAACATTTACCTTTGGGCTTGCATATAGTCCTAAATATATTCTTCCTCTAAGCTAGATCTCCTACTTCTTTTTCTTCTTTAAGCAATACCCTTTTCAATAACAAGAATTCTCCTTCTTCGGGTGGTTCCTCTTCACTTGCAATCTGAGGAATTTCTTCCTTTGTTTCAGCAACATTAACATTTATATGGGTTGTTGACTTATTATGAGAACAGTCCCATGACCTATGTCCCCATTCACCACATGTAAAGCACTGCATATCTCTTCCTTGGCCTCTACCTATGGGTACAAAACTTCCTCGACCAGAGTCTCCTCTTTGTGTTGATATGTTACTCGAACCTTCTACTTCATTCTAGGAATGTTGAAATCTGGGTTTGAATGTTCCTCTTCCTCTTTCTGAACCCTTTCCTTGATTCTTCTGACTTTTCTTTCTCTGTATCTTCTCTTCTAGTTTTAAGGCTACCTGATAAGCATCTTCAATTTCCTTGAGATTTAATAGACTGATCTCATCCTGGATATCATACCTCAAGCCATTTATATACCTGGATACTTTATCAACATCATCCTCTACATGTCCAGCTCTAATATTTATTTTATAAAACTCCTATGTATATTCTTTCACTGTCATTCCTTTTTGTGTAAAATTCTGTAATTTCTTAAAAAGATTTAATTGATAATCCTTGGGAAGGAACTTACTTTTTAATTTTATTACCATTGTGTCTCATCACTTGATTTTGGGATTTCCTTTTCTCTATCTGGATACATGTAACTCCTCCCACCAGATAGCTACATGACTCTTTATTATAGTAGCTGCAAACTTCACTTTCCTTTTGCCTTCAACTTCTTCAAATTCAAAGTACTTGTCTAATGAGCCAATCTAGTCCATTAACTATTCCATATTGATATTTCCATCATAAAAAGGTACATCCACCTTTGGTCTTCCAGTTGCCTTAATCAACATTTTTAGCATTTTAGCTACGTCATCTTCTGCTTCTTCTTCTTCCTCAGAAGGTTCCTCTGCTGCGCTGACATCTCCTTCTTCAGTTTCTCTCCTCTGGGCAACTTCTACTCTCTCCATTCTTGTACGAAGCTGTTGAATCTCATTCAACAAAATTGCATTAGCCTCCGGTCTTCCACGACCTATACTAGCTCCTCTCTTGGGTGGCATCTTTGCTCCAATTTCCAAGGACAGACTCAAGTCTGCTCTGATACCAAATTGATGCAGACTAGCTGTAGAAATATCAAAGTATTCGTGGAGCTATAGAGTTTACACTCTACACAACCTTATTACCGCAGTGGGTTTGAATTAGTCTCGAGAATCATTAAACATACATACATACATATGCGTGATCAAAAACATAATTATAAAAAACACATATAACCCAAAACAAATTTCTTCACATTGAATCTTTTACCAGAGGGTCCCACGATAAGTCTGACCAATCACCGGCGATTTCAGATCACACAATTTAAAGTTTAGTTTTAACGCTTAAACTTTAATCCATGCGAATTGTGAAACTTCTCCGAGCTGACATGTGTCCTCTTCCTTTTCGCATCGCAAATAAAATAGTTTACTTTGTGATGGCTTAACACTTATTCCCTAAGTCTTGCGAAGCACGAAATTTCTTTTCTCGTGTTGTGATCTCCACCATTGGATTAATCTCAAATCAATGCCCCCATTGTCTCTCCACTCCTCACTTCGCATCACTTATAAAACAACTTGACTTACAACTTTTAAAATTTAAACCCATTTCTATGCGATGTGCAATGGTTTCCAATTTGCAATGAGATCTCTTATGTTGATCAGGTTCATATCTACGGCCCTCGTCGTGCCTGCAATCCAATCGTATTTTTGATGTATAACTTAAGGTATATGTGATTTAATAGAGTTTAAACAAATATTTTGAATAGAAAGCCTGATCAATACAAAAAACTTGAAAATTTATAATAAATAAATTTACAGAGCCAAGCCCTTGATCGGTTGGTTATTGTAATTGTTTATGCTCTCTCTGCTCTTGCCTCTCGCACACCTATTTCACACAGCCTTACTTTTTCCTCACACTCTGCTCTCTCTCTGACACCTATCTTATACATATATATATATCTATCCGAAGCGGTCCTTCTCACATGAAATAGATTTCTGTTGAACCACTCCAACAAACAAATGCTACCATATTTCTAAGCTCTTATCCTACTTGGCTCAATATCCTCGCAAGGAGAAACCAATTTCTATTTCTATTCCTAATTAATTTAATAACCCAAACAAATTAACTTCTCTCCTTTAAAACTAAATAAAATATTAATGGCCAATGTTTATACACCTCATGGTTAGCTACAACATGTGAAAATCCAATCACATTTCTGGCTAAGTCCAGATGCTCCTGCATCATATGCTTTGGCATGGTTTAATATTAAAGTTATTTGAGATCTCTTATTGGAAAGTAGATGAGAAGCAATAGAGGAATATTTGGCACATAGAATGCACTAAAACTTGGAACTTGGAACTTATTCAAACCTAGTGTTGGTGTGCCTAGCATGCCCCTCATGGAAAAGGTAGATTCATGATGTATTAACCCTCTTATGTGTTCATCTCGTTGTAGTTTAACGTGTTTCTCCATTTTGTTTCCTTGACCATCCCTGACATGCATTGTCACACCCTTGCACATATTGGCATGCCTTAACACTTGGAACATCTTAGCATGTTTGACATGCCTTCGCACTATTTTTCACATATTATCATACCCAAGCATGCCTTGGCACTCATGCCCTGATAACTAGCCTTACTTGGGAACCTTACATTCCCTGGAACAACTTGACACTGCCTAGCTGTCATACCCTCATAGATAGCCTTAATTTTTTTGCAACTTGGGAACCCAACCAAGTCATTAACAAAAAAATGTTGTACCCGACCCAAATTCTCCCTTTCTCTAAAGTTACTTTTTCCACACCTTATCACAACCATAGGCTTCCCTCTTGCAAGTCTTATTCTGAACTTGTATAATTGTATTTGTATAATTTCTTAATGACCCAATGAATGAAGTAATGTCTAAATGAGAAAACATATATATGCAATTATCATGTAAAGAAATTCTATTATGCATTTTTATTTCAACATGGTATTAGAGTTAGGAACAAGGTTCAAATTTGTCTCTGAAATCTAGTCAAGATTATGAAGGACGTATTCACCAGAAGTCGAGTTTGTAAGAATCTATGGTTGGAAACAAGCTTCCTATTGTAAAAAAAGACCTAAGACAAGTATAAAATTATCTCTATTCTATTAGGGTTGGAAGATGTCTGTTATAAGAGAAGGACCAAGGGTCTTGGTTTATTACTACAAGCCTCGAACAAGCCGAGATTACGAAAATCTCAATTCTGGGCACAAATATGAATTTAAGACAATATGATCGAGGTTATTGTAATTTGAGTTATGATAAAAGCTAATAACAACCTAACTCTCCATGATGACGATCTAAGTTATGTTTGATGAAAATTCAAGGAAGAATCATAGATTTTAGAATTTTATTTTATCTACTGAAGGAAAACTAACATAGACCAAGCCTCATAAATCCAAAAAAAAAATCTTACTTGATGGAGTTAACATAAGCACTAATATGAAATTTTGGAAAAGGTAACACATGAGGCGTGGTATGTTGTCTCACCACTTTAGTGGGAGACACTTTGAACAGGAACCCCCTTTGGGGGATTCTTGTGTCTCCCTCGCAGATGCTTCCTCTATATGCAGTTTTGACAAATTTTCACCCGATTTTCTTGCTAGTTCGGTTTTGTTAGTTGGAGATTAGTTTTACATTAGTTGGAAATTAGTTGGAATGTTTTGAAGAGTCGCAATCACATTTTTTCAATGGTGATGGAAATTGTTTGTGTGTGTAAAGAGTGTGACTCTATAATGAGCTAGAAGTTGGGTTCACCTTAAAATTGGTCATGGGTCAATTATAGGGTGGTTGATTGTCAATTTTATTGGTTGTCACACTTGGTAACACATGATTAGTATGTTGGATCAAGCACACCTTTGTGGGAGGAATTTTGAACAAAAACTTGTTTGGCGGATCGGTGCAGCTCCCTCATAGGGGCTTTCCCTTTGTATGGTTTGGAGGATGTTGGATTCATGGTGGATGGGTGGAATTGTCAGTTTATGTGAAGGGTGATGCGGTATAAGATTTTTTTGTCAGACGCATTTGAAGATTAACTGAGGGCCTTTTGTAGGGTGATCAACTCCCATTTTGTCTAGAATAGGCCCAAGTCCCTTTGAAGGGGGCACTTGATAGGGTGACTGATCCATCAGGGAAAGACCATGTGACACCGTCGATGGGTAAGGTCATTTGGGAATGTAACCCTAATTGGGTGGTAAATTCTATCCAAGGCTAAATATGGACAGATACTCATATCAAACAAGTATTGTGAGGAAAAGATGAAAAGGACTTTGAAACGAGAGTTATATTGCTTGATTGTTGGCATTGGTATTGTATGTAGAATTTCACTGCCAATTCTCTAGAATAACGTTATCTATAACAAGAATTTTCCTTGCTAAGAGGGTTATGAGGCAAATTGAAAATGCAACACATAAAGGGCCACTATTCAAAGCCCAATTTTCACCCCATGTTTGTTGCATTGGTTTCCATGTATTGGGGTTTCTCTAAAGAGAATTGAAAAATGAACCTGTTATATAAACTTGTAACCCATGCATAATATAATTTCATTATTCAATGTAGTATATACAATGGGGAATTAATTAAATTTGTAAAGCACCCATCTATTTTAGGTCACCATCTCCATTTTCGTATTCAAGAAGGAGCTTGATCTAGTAAGCACTTGAGCCTGCATTAACATGGAAGGAAATATTCACAAGGCACCCTGTATTGCGCAAAATGATCATCTATAAAAAGAAGCATTACAAAATAAAATAAAATACTGCAAACCATTTTTGAAATTCATCTATTTTTCTCATCTTTAATCTAGAGAAGAAAAATTCCTTCAAAACAATGTAGACATGACTCTAACATTGAGATTATCTATACCTCTACGAGGATCAGATGCCATATCTTGGAAGGTAGTACCGCTGAGAACAAACTATGCTTTCCTAGGTGATTTGACAATGACCACAATAGTGACTTAGCCCATAGTTAATTTCCTCATCCATTTAGAGTTTGAAAAAAAAGGGAAGCCAAATTTTCATCTCATTGTTCAAGAAATGTTGAAGGTTAATAGAGCTTTAAAAAATCATCACCAAAAATATAAAATATATTCATGAAATGGTCTTTGCACTTGTCTACATATTGAAGTGCAACCATACATCGGCTTAACATCGTTAAAACCTAGACTAAATTAAAATTATTGTGTTGGAAACAACCTTTTTTTTATTGTGGAGGAAATGCATTTATTTTTCCTTAAGTTCATTCTTTCCAAACATTTATTTGAAAGTAAAGTTCATATCTAAATAAAAAGTGGTCATTTTTTCTTCTGTGTTCCAGGTTTGGGATGTAATAGAAATTGAACATTGAGATCCTAGTGGGTCCCTTCTTGAATAAGTTGCTCTAGCTACAACAAAAAATGTAAGACATTTCTTTGACCCTTTCAATGGTTATGTCGAGGACTTATGTATGAAGAAATTAATTGTTTTTGGTAATCATCTAAGAAGTAAAAACAATATTTTCTATGCTTACAATAATGAAGTTCAAATGGTTATGGTTATTCTCTAGAAAAATATAGTTGATATAGAAGTTTTTTCTAGATTGTTTCTGTTAGAGTCGGTCCTTACAGCCCTCCATCAGAGATCATTTCGCTTTTTGCATATCATTCTTAGGTGTCTCGCTCACTTCACTTTGTTGCATTTCACTAGGGGCATGCCATTGACTGACGAGAAAGTCTGGTCGTCTTGTATTCCCTCATGCTTGTACCTGCTGGGCTCATTAAAACTCCTCAAAAATCATCGAAGTTCAGGTCACGTCATTCATGGTCATAAATGATTATTTTCGTCAACAAGAATTTTTTCATCCTAGAGTCTAGGGTTTCAGTCTTTTGATATATTTAATAAATGCCCGCAGGCCATGAGGATGGTTTCGAAAAGGTTCTTGATTCAAATTTTCATCATCAAAAACATTTGCAGACATTTCTAGTTCAAAACTCTGTTTTGAACTAGAAAATGTCAAATTTATTGTTTGTAACAAATATGTGTTTTTTCCATCATAAAATTTTTCAATGCAGCCTCTGGTCTTTGCCGAAGTCAAAATGCCAAAATCCCTGCAAAAATAAAATCATTCCATCAGTCCTAAAACTCAGAAAAACAGTGAAAAGCCAAAAGACAGAATTGCATTAAATGATAAAGTGCCAAAATTGCAAAACATTACAAAGTGGGTTGTGGAGGAAATAAAAATCAAATCTGATTCTTGTGAGATATTTCCCAAGTTATATAAGCCATTGGAGACAAGTTATTTTCACAAGTTTTCAAATCCAAGGTCGAATTGGAGTGTTGAAGGGCAAAAGTCTTGTTTTGAAGCCGTGAGAGTGAACTAACAGTGCACACGGCGCATACAAGTGGCGCGTAGCGCATAAGGAGCACGTGGCGCACTGGGCATCAACAGCCAGTGTATTTGTGCAAGCGCGTGATGCACACAGAGCGTGCAGCGCATTGGGCATGTGCGCGGCGCATAGAGCCCTGAGGCCAGAAAGCAACATTTCATCACCCAAATTCGCATCAAATCACTTCATTTGCCTGCAAGTAAATTATTCATGCCTGCTTAGTGATTCATGGATATGCTATGGTGTTTCGAATGTGGAGAAAACAAGTGTTTGATATGGTGAAATTTAAACCCTATATTCATTGCCAAATTCACTCCATAGGGTTTTGAAAGACATGTTAGTGATATTATGGGGGTTTCAAAACTTATGTTATTGATATATATGCTCATGCTATCTACTGTCAGTGGTATCCCTGCTTATTATTTACCTTAGCCTCATGCTCTCTCTTTGCTATTACATCACTGCTGTCATTGCTATTACCATACCATTGTCTCACTGCTTATTATTTATGTTATAACACAGTCCCATATTCACTATCCCTCATCCTCCATTGAAAAAGCCTAATTGTCATTGCAAGGGCTATTTATTTGTCCTACACTACACTACACTCATTCCTATTCACTTCTAAAATCCCCATGTAGTCAAACAGTGGTTGTTTTCTCATTCAAACTCATTTGAAAGTACCTTTATCATTGTGGTTTTCCTATAGCACCTTGATACACATGTGACACATTTGGGATTAGAGCATAGACTGAAACTCTTGTTTTCACCATACCTACATTAGCATATATTTGTCAGACATCTTGATTTCAACGCCATGTCAGAGTCAGATTCAGTTTACGAGCAGGGGTATGACAGTGATTCCACAGCAGAGATTAATGTGCCACGAAGGTCTCACAAAAGTGCCAAAAGTTGTTGGCATGTCAGGGAGGAGCCTACTTCTCTGGCTCAATTGCAGGCTTGCCCGCTTGCAATGGATTGTTTTCAGCATCAGTCATGTTTCCAACACTGTGAGATACCTTCCCAAACTCAGCATCATCATGAGCTAGCTCACCTATTTGTTCTACATTTACATGATGGTCGTGTAAACCTTGTTGGAGTAAACTTCATTCTGTCACCAGAGACCATTGCTCAGGACACCGGGATACCAAACGTAGGAGAGGAATGGAACAAACGACAACAGCTAGAGAAATCCTATTATGAGCCCTATATCAGACCTGGATATATGAGGCAGCTGAGTAGGGTATTTCCATTCCGATTTCTGAGGGATGAGTATGCACCATTGATGAGATTGATCATTCGATATTTCAGTTGTGAGGGCAGATTCTCGCGCCTCTATGCGTACCATATCCGTTTGTTGATGCATTTCACGAGGGTACGTATGATGAGCATTCCATACTTCATGTACCGCAACATAAGAGCGGATGACATTTCTTGTACAGAAGAATACCCCAGCACAGCAGCATAACAGCATATATCATTACGTGCTGATCAAAATAATGGTGGTACATCAGCTCACACAGCAGGGCATCGCATGGGATGAGTTCATCTCCCGTGATTTCTTTGCAGCGCCACAGCCGCCTCCCGAGGTAGTTCATGATGAGGGAGAGCCTTCACACCAGCTTGATATTCCTAATACTGAGCATATCAGCACTCCAGTGTATGTGACATATCAGCGAGGCCACAGAGCCTTATTTGCAGCTACACGACGAGTACTATCTCCACCCGGGGTGAAAGGGGTCTCGTTGACTTCATCAGCAGCGCGAGTACTATCTCCACCAGGGGTGGAAGGGGTCTCGCTTTCTTCATCAGCACAGGTACAGGTTTAGGATAGAGGCAAGAGGCCTATGCACGATGAGGGCCTTTCAGGAGGCCGAGACACTAATTTTACACTCATCGATGTTGATGCGAGCTCTCTTAGCTCGAAACTAAGGGAGGTCATCCAGGAGAAGAAAGCATAAATTGGTACTTTGACAGAGAATTTGCAGAGAGAACAGTGGGTGATAAATTACTTGGAGTAGTGGAACAAACAACTGGAGGATCAGCACACATTTGTAGAGCTGCGGCGAATCCGTGAAGATCGACAATTGGCCCGGAAGAGACCAGGTGACATGACACCGGCTGATCGAGAGACTTGCCTCACGCTTGTTAACATTCATCTGGAGAAGTTTTTGGCAAAGGCCAATAGAGACAAAGAAATGCTCCGTCATATGAAAGGTCATTATTGGGCCCGCATGCACGTCTGCAAAGCAAAAATGAAGATTCTGAAGAGAAGGTTGAGCAGAGCACTGAAACGGTGAAAGAGGCCTGATCCACTCCGGATTTTGGCCAAGGCTTCATTGGCTGAGCATGAGGCATGATGGGAGATATTCACTCTGAATTTCAGTAAATTTGGAGAATTTTTTGTCATTTTGGAAAATTTTGGTCTCAAAACAGGTTTTTCCGCCCAACGCGTAGCGCGTCACGACGCGCGCTGATGATTGGGACACTTTCTGGAGGAAAAATTTGTATTTTTGGATTTTTAATGGTAATTTATGCATGCTCAGAAATGGCCGAAGCATTTCATCAAGTTCTGGATGATCAAAAGGGCCAAAAACACCATGAAAATCACCTTTCTGCCACCTTTTGCACCAGCAGGAAGTACTTGTGGGAGAATGAAGTTTTGGAGGGGAAAATGAGCTCCCAATTGAGAAATTCCACTTGGGTTGGATAGCAGACATCCACGGACTTCCACCAAGATATCATGAGCTTGATTTTGATGCCAAGAAGTGCTCCAAAATCAGGTCCAAAGGCGTGCGGCGCATAGAGATTTTTGGTCAATTTTTCATCTTCCAGCTCAGAATTTCGGCCAGTTGGACCAGTTTTGATTGTGGATGTAATTTTTGAGTTATATTGATGTAATTTTGTGGTTTTAATGTAAATTTGATTCAATTTTACCTATTCTAGATGATTCACTCCCAAAAAAGTGAAAATCAAGTGAAAGAATCAGTTTCCTTCCTTTTAGAGGCAAGTTGTTTGGCTGCCTAGATTTTAGCTCCTTGTTTAGAATTGGTTCAAACTTCTCCTAGAAGCATGAGCTCGACCCCTAGAGGCATGGAAAGGGGTTAGAATTGTCTATTTATTGTATTTTCTGAGACACTTTCAGGGTTGGACTCTTGGGAAAAGTTTGGCACACTATTGTACATATTTTCTGCATTTTGGCTAAGGAAATATCAGAGGTTTTGCAGCACCTATTGGGATTCTTGTGGCTTTCAGTTTTTGATGGTATGTTCTCTCAGTTATTTGTAAGTTCTTTAATTTTTAATTTATGCCATTCCCTTCTTTTTCTTCTAAAACTAAATAAATGATTAAATGAGGTTGAATCCATTGACTCTAGTGCTCTGCCTTTAAATTTGTTTATTTTTATATGTTTTCGCCAGTTTGGAGAGGATCCTTGTTCTCCCTTTCCCTCTTTAGCTCCTTGTCATTCTGATCCATCCATGCACATAATCAAAAGGCATTAAGACTACTGCCTACCTTGCCCCAACTCAAATTCTGCAAAGATCTGGCCTCATCCCCGAGCCCAAAATTGTCTTTCCCATTTTTCCAACAAAAACCCAAAAATTTAAAACAAACCTTCCTTCCGAGATAGACCCGGAGAGAGCCCTCTCCTGTCCTCGTAGGGCTAGCTACGAGGCTGAGCGTGGTTTGATGTTGCCTTGAGTTTTACCTTATTTCAGCCTAAGGTAGATTCGAGCGCTAACATAGTGGCGACCATACTGGGGATAATCTCAATGGTTTGCTTTTTGATGTGTTCATTTCATGAGTTATAGACGAAGTCTGAAGTCAGGCCAGGTAGCTTTCGAAATGCTTTTGCCATGCATAAGCGGAAGTAGATAAATGTTGCTTCAGTCGATCTCCGGTTTAGCTTGTGAATGCAGCACTTGATTTGCAAATTACCCCAGTACACTTGTTCGTTCTAGACTTTTGGATGATTGAGTCTAGAAGTCGATAGGCTGAAAATAATCGGTTGTGTCCTTTGGTTTTTTTTTTTTTGAATAGATCAATACACTGGCTTCAAAAAAGCATACTAGATCAAATCCTGATCCAAATCCGCCTCCAGTATATGAAAACCCCAACCTAATCACAAGAATTTTCCGTCGAGAAGCTCCCATCATTCCTTTGGTCAAATCTCACTCATACCCCACTGTTTTTGAATACATTGAAGATATTGAGTTTGACGATCAATTCGAGTTATCATTGTTTGAAACTAAATTCGAAAGTGCTACTGGTTCCACCGTCATCAATCCTGAGTTCATCAAGTATCTAGAAGTTGAACAAGCAAATAGATCTATCGATAATTATATTCTGAATCTTCAAAACTCCATTGTGGCAACCAACATCCCTGAATTCATTGAATCTGCATCCAAAACTCTTGGGCCATCTGAAATTGCGTCCAGTTCACGGATTCCCATTGAACCTCCCTTATCCCTACCAATATCGTACAGCCTGAGATCTCTGATCAGAAATCAACAGTAGTTCCTCCTCCATCTCCACCGCATACACCTCGTCCATCTACTGCTCCCATTCCACCTGTTTCTCCAAGACAGATTATAAATCTGCCAAGAGCCATGGCTGCTAGATTCACACCTCTTTTTTTACCTGCAAATTTGGATCCTATGCCCGCTGATTATCAGAGTAAGATTCCAATATTTGATGGCACTTCGCAGAGTGTGTCCGCCTAGTAGCACATTGTTAGAATGATAGATTTCTTGGACCTGCATGAAATAGATGAAGAGAATGTGTCCATGAGATTGTTCGCCCAGACTTTTGGAGGTGAGGTTCGTAAATGGTTTAGAGCTTTACAACCCGGAAGTATCAATAAATTACAAGAGCTTCAGACACAATTCCTAGATCGGTGGGAGATGAAGAAAGATCCACTGCAAATTACTTCTGAGTATACTAGCATCAAGCGTAATCCTGGTGAGTCCGTTCAAGACTATATTATCAGATTCAATATAGTGTATAATGCAATTCCAGATGACTTAAGACCATCTAGAAAGTCAGCTCTCCTTAAATTCCTGGATGGTTTCGATCCGGAGATGGCTTATTCATTACGAGATAGAGATCCGCCTACCTTGGAAGATATGCAGAAGATTGCTGTTAGTGTTGAGGAGAATCTGAATGATAAGAGAGCCAGGTTGAAAGCAGAGAAGAGAGTGACCATAAAAGAAGAAGCTTCCACATCTGCATCAGAACAGCACTTGCTTCGTGAGATGGAAAAAATGTTCAAAATAATGACGCTTGATAAGCCAGAAACGCAGATTCGTAATCCCAACTACCGTGGCCAGCAGCAGCCACAGTTCAAAATTAAGCAGCGTGAACAGAGAGCACAAGAGCCGGCAGCCCAGCAGCAAGTTAAAACACCTCTTCTGCAGAATTTTGTGAGACAAGATTCAGACGATGATGATGATGTAGTAGGGGAGCAAAACCACTTCTTTACTCCTGATGATCTGCCCATTTACATCACTGAAGACGAAGAGTATGCAGAAAGTTCAGCTGCACAGAAAGATGAGGATTTCATCTTAGCAAATGATGTAGCTCTGGAGGAAGAATCAGATGAATACCAAAGAGGGTATATGAATGCTTTGTCCGCTCAGCAGAAGCAATACTCATTGAGAAACAGAGATGTGCCTATAAACCCAATTCAGAAGAGAAAAGAGGCTTCAACACCGAAGATGGATTCACCTATACCACAGAAGAAAGGAAAAGAGACGATTGATCCCACAGCTAACAAATCATCATCAGCAGAAAAGTCAAATCAACCAAGCATAATGAAGGATAAGGCTGAAAGGAAAGAAGTTCCGGTCAAAGAGATTGAAAAGGTTTCTGCTTTTAGTTTAGAGAATGAAATTTCTAAATTAAAGGTATCTATTCCTTTGATAGAAATTATGAAGAACAACAGTTATAGAGGTCAAGTCTCCAAAATTCTGAATTTTGATCCAATGTTTGACACGGTGAATATTGAAGATGATCAACCCAAATTGATATTTGGGCCTGCTCTAGATGGTGAGTCCCCTGACAGTGATGTTCCTCCATTTTATATCAGTTTGAGTTTGCATGAATATGTATTGCATAATGCCATGTTCGATTCCGGTGCTTTGCACAATCTTATGCCAAAAGAGATCATGGAAAAGTTGGGTTTAGACATTACAAGGAAGTACCATGATTTGTACTCATTTGATTCCAGCCGAGTGAGATGTATCGGACTTATCAAATATTTGGTTGTAAGTTTAGATCAGATTCCTGCGAAGAATGTCTTGATGGACGTGGTTGTGGCGGACATTCCTCCTCGATTTGGGATGCTCCTTTCTAGATCTTGGGGAGCAAAGTTGAAAGGTACACTACAGTTAGATTTCTCCTATGCAAAAATTCCTATCTTTGGCCAAATGAGAAAGTTATATCGAGAGCAGAAGATGAAATACATGATAACAAGCAAGGAGAAGCCAATCAATCATCCTGTAAATTATGTACATACAGACTTAGAGTCTTTTGTTTTGTTTGCTGATAGTTTTAATGATATAGATAGTCAGTTAGTTCAAGCAGAAGATATACCAGAGATTACCAAAAATTTCAGAGAAGTTTTGCAGAAAGAAAGACGAGAAAATCAAGCTACTGTTGAGCAATCAGCTAAAGACGATGGGCAACAAACAGAAAAAACAGAGCTGGCGCAATTTCAGCACTTGGAGGATGATGAAGATGGTCTTTGGACCGTGGATTTCGATGGCGCAGTGGGTAGTGATGGTGCTGGAATTGGTGTTTGGATACGCAGTCCATTTTCCGCTCCGAATAAGGTCCCGAGCAATGTGCGAGTATGTTCCTACAAACTAGCATTTGACTGTTCTAACAATGAGGCTGAGTATGAGGCTCTGATTACTGGCCTAAAGATTCTAAGAAAGCTGAAAGCGAAAAGAATTGCAGTCTATGGTGATTCCGAGTTGGTGATAAAACAGGTAAAGGGTGAGTTTCAAGCCAAGCATCCTCGCATGAGGGCTTACCGTAATGCAGTTTTAGACATTTTGAAGTTATTTTCAGATTATCCCTTGACGTGTGTGCCTCGCATACAAAATGGTGTTGCTGATGGACTTGCTAAGGCAGCAAGCAATTTAAAAATCCCAATGAATTCCAGCAATAAGTTCGAGATTCATGTGAAGCACCGCCCTAGCGTTCCGGACAATCAGAGATGTTGGAAAGTTTTTCAGGACGATGAGGAGATTAGTGATTTTCTGCAAAACAAGGGTAAGTTTAAAGATACCTCCATAGATACATAACATGATGATGGTAATGATGATATGCAGATAAATCAAATGGAAGTGCTGCAACTTAAAGATAACATCATTCCTAAAGGATTGATTCCTTTAGAGGAACTCTTTGATCAAGACGATGTAGCCCGCAAACCGACATTGAGGCCGACTGTAAAAGGTGTTGAAGAAGTAAATATTGGGACAGCTGAAAACCCCAAGATGGTAAAGTTATCCAAGTCATTGTCATCGGAGGTAAGAGCTGAGTATGTGAGATTGTTGTCTTCATTTGCTGATGCTTTCGCGTGGGATTACTCAGATTTAAAAACGTATGACACTAATATCATTCAGCATACTATCCCTATTAAACCAAATCAGAAGCCTTTCCGTCAGAAGTTGAGGAGAATCAATCCGAAGCTGCTACCATCGATTCAGAAGGAGGTAAACAGGTTGTATAAGTCAGGAATCATTGTACCTATCAGATTTTCTGATTGGATATCAAATTTGGTGCCCGTGAGGAAAAAGACAGGTGAGATCCGTTTGTGTATTGATTTCAGAAATTTGAATAAGGTGTCATTAAAAGACAATTATCCGCTGCCAAAAATGGACCATATATTGCAACGAGTAGTTGGAGCATCAAGGATTTCACTACTCGACGGCTATTCAGGATATAATCAAATTTTAGTGCATGAGGATGATCGTGACAAAACTGCGTTCACCACTCCATGGGGAACGTTTCATTATGCCAAGATGCCGTTTGGTTTGAAAAATGTAGGTGCCACTTTTCAGCATGCAATGGACATGGCTTTCACCAATGAGAAAGATGTATTTTTGGTTGTTTACCTTGATGATTTGACTGTGTTTTCAAATTCTGATGAAGAACATTTGTATCACTTGAAAGTTGTTTTTCAGAAGTGCAGAAAATATGGCATTTCGCTGAATCCGAAAAAGAGCTTGTTTGCCATGGATGAAGGCAAACTTCTTGGCCACATCATATCGAAAGACGGCATTCGTGTTGACCCTGCACATGTTGAAGCAATCCAGCAAATTGAACAGCCCCGGAACAAGAAAGAAATACAGTCATTTAATGGTAAAATGAATTTTCTGCGTCGTTTCATTCCAAATCTTGCTGAGCATCTTAGAGAAATCACAAACATGCTGAAAAAGGACAGTCAGGTGAAGTGGACAGAAGAGGCGGTGAAATCATTCAATTTGGTAAAGTTAGCTCTTTCTTCAGCCCCTATTTTAATCAGCCCAGATTACACACAGGACTTCATTTTGTTTTCGTTTGCTTCTGAGCACACTTTGGCAGTTGTTTTAATGCAGAAAAGGGATGGAGTTGAGAAGCCCATTGCTTTTTTCAGACGAATTATAAGGGACGGAGCTTTGAAATATAACATTATTGAGAAACAAGCACTTGCTCTTGTGAAGGCCTTAAAGGATTTTCGTGTGTATATACTGCATTCCCACATTATAGCCTACGTTCCTAACGCAACAGTTAAAGATGTTTTGGTAAAGGCAGATCCAGAGGGAAGACGAGGTAAGTGGATCGCTGCGTTGTTAGAATATGATGTGGATATTAAACCGACCAAGCTGATCAAAGGACAAGGACTAGCCAAGCTCATGGCTGAAACAAATCTGCATGCTTTAGACATAAATTTGATCGCTGCTATGTCTGATGAGGATGAGGAAAGTGCATCATTTCAGGTATCTGATATTTTTGTTTCTTCCCCTTGGTATGCTGAAATTTTATATGTACTTCAGAATTTGTCTCCACCACCCAGGATGCCTAGAAATAAGAGTAGAACCTTGAAGTTGAGGGCTGCAAAATTTTGCATATTGAATTCTGCATTATATTGGAAAGACCCTGGTGGAATGTTATTGAATTGTTTGGTAGAGGAAGAAGCCAAAAGAGTGTTGGAGGACTTTCATAGAGGAGACTGCGGGGGCCATCTATTTTGGAAAACCACAGTGAATAAGATTCTGAGAGCAGGTTACTACTGGCCTTCTTTATTTTCTGATGTATATAAGGCTGTTAAGAATTGTCACGAATGTCAAATTTTCGAAGGGAAGCAGAAATTACAGCCTTTGCCTCTCAAACCAATTGAAGTCAGTGCACCATTTCAGCAGTGGGGATTGGATTTCATTGAGGAAATCCATCCGGCATCTTCAGGTCAGCATAGATGGATATTGACAGCAACGGATTACTTCACGAAGTGGATCGAGGCGATTCCCACCCAACAAGCCACGGATGCGGTAATTATTTCTTTTCTTGAAAACAACATTCTGTCACGTTTTGGGTGTCCTAGTAAGATAATCACAGATAATGCAACGACCTTCAAGTCTAGAAGGATGGTTGAATTTTGCAATAAGTATAACATCAGCTTGGGACATTCGACTGCCTACCATTTGCAAGGAAATGGCTTGGCAGAATCTTCAAATAAGTCTTTGGTAAATATCATTAAGAAATTGCTGGAAATCAATAAGAAAGGCTGGCACAAGAAATTAGTGAATGCACTTTGGGCTGATAGGGTAAGTCAGAAAAAATCTATCGGTATGTCTCCCTTTGAGTTGGTGTATGGAGTAGACACAGTTTTTCCCACTTCTCTTGCTGTCCCGGTAGTCAAATTGCTTCAGGAAGCTGGTAGTGAGGAAGATCCCATGCAGCGAAGGATAAATCAGATGATTCATTTACATCAGAAACGGGAGGAGGTCTTTCAAAATACATTCAAGTTGCAGGAGCGCATTAAGAAGATTTATGACAGGAAGGCGAAAGCAGATAAGTTTCAGCTGGATGAGGTGGTTTTGAAGTGGGATGCTCGAAATGAAGATAAGGGAAAGCATGGCAAATTTGAAAACCTTTGGAAGGGTCCTTTTAAGATTGCAGCGTATCGTGGTCAGAACACCTTTCTTCTCAAGGAAATGAACGGGGATGATTGTCCTGGAGGGCCGATCAATGGTCGGCTGCTCAAGCGATACCATTTCTGAGTATTTTCTGCTGATTTCATTATCATTGTATATATCATTCTACTTCTGTTTTATCGCAAGTGTGTACTGATCTCTCATCTTCAGTCTGGGGCTCGGAGCGAAGGCTATAATTCTGAAGAAGGAGGTTAGTTGGTTTGAGGTTTGTCAAGTCAGTTTTATCAGTCTTTTCAGTTTTAAAGTCGAGTCAGTTTCAGTCAAGTTTCAGTCAAGTTTCAGTCAACTTTTCAGTCAATAAATGTGTCCAAGGTTTTGTGTTATTTGTTGAAATAATGACTCCATCGCCCAATGGATGAAGGCACTGTCTAGCTCTTCTAGAGATCTGCCGTTCTTGGCACCTCCTTGGAGCCACCATCCCCATTGGAGCCAATGTTAGAGTCGGTCCTTACAGCCCTTCGTCAGAGATAATTTCGCTTTTTGCATATCATTTTTAGGTGTCTCGCTCACTTCACTTCGTTGCATTTCGCTAGGGGCATGCCATTGACTGACGAGAGGGTCTGGTCGTCTTGTATTACCTCATGCTTATACCTGCTGGGCTCATTAAAACTCCTCTAAAATCATCGAAGTTCAGGTCACGTCATTCATGGTCATAAATGATTATTTTCGTCAACAAGAGTTTTTTAGTCCTAGAGTCTAGGGTTTCAGTCTTTTGATATATTTAATAAATGCCCGAAGGCCATGAGGATGGTTTTGAAAAGGTTCTTGATTCAAATTTTCATCATCAAAAACATTTGAAGACATTTCTAGTTCAAAACTATGTTTTTAACTAAAAACTGTCAAATTTATTGTTTGTAACAAATATGTGTTTTTTCCATCATAAAATTTTTCAATGCAGCCTCTAGTCTTTGCCGAAGTCAAAATGCCAAAATCCCTGCAAAAATCAAATCATTCCATCAGTACTAAAACTCAGAAAAACAGTGAAAATCCAAAAGACAGAATTGCATTAAATGATAAAGTGCCAAATTGCAAAACAATACAAAGTGGGTTGTGGAGGAAATAAAAATCAAATCTAATTCATGTGAGATATTTCTCAAGCTATATAAGCCATTGGAGACAATTTATTTTCACGAGTTTTCAAAGCCAAGGTCGAATTGGAGTGTTGAAGGGCGAAATTCTTGTTTTGAAGCCGTGAGAGTGAAATGACAGTGCGCGCGACGCATACAAGTGGCGCGCGGCGCATAGGGAGCGCGCGACGCACTGGGCATTAGTTGCCAGTGTATTTTTACACGCGCGCGACGCATACACAGCGTGCGGCGCATTGGGCATGCGCGCGGCGCATAGAGCCCTAAGGCCAGAAAATTTCACTCCCTCACCCAAATTCGTTCCAAAACGCCTCATTCACCTGCAAGTAAGTTATTCACGCCCGCTCATTGATTCATGGATATGTTATGGTGTTTCAAATGAGGAAAAAACAAGTGCTTGATATGGTGAACGTTAAACCCTATATTCATTGCCAAATTCGCTCCATAGGGTTTTGAAACAAATGTTGGTGATATTATTGGGGTTTCAAATCTTAGGTTATTGACATATATGCTCATGCCATCTATTGTCATTGCTGTCACTGCTTATTATACACCACAGCCTCAGAGTCTTTTTCCTATTCCATCATTGCTGTCACTGTGATTACCATACCATTGTCTCACTGTTTGTCATTTCTGTTATAACACAGTCCCATATCCACTATCCTACATCCTCCATTGACAAAGCCTAATTGTTACTGCAAGGGCTATTTCTTTGTCCTACACTACACTACACTCATTCCTATTCACTTGTCAAATCCCCATGTAGTCAAGAAGTGGCTGTTTTCCCATTCAAACTCACTTGACAGTACTTTTATCATTGTGGTTTTCCTATAGCACCTTGATACATATGTGACACATTTGGGATTATAGCATACACTGAACTCTTGTTCTCACTATACCTATATCAGCATATATTTTTCAAACATCTTGATTTCAGTGCCATGTCAGAGACGGATTCAGTTTATGAGCAGGGGTATGACAGTGATTCCACAGCAGAGGCTAATGTGCCACGGAGGTCTCACAAAAGTGGAAAAAGTGGTAGACATGTCAGGGAAGAGCCTACTTCTTTGGCTCAATTACAGGCTTGCCCGCTTGCAATGGATTGTTTTCAGCATCAGTCATGTTTCCAATACTGTGAGATGATTTCCCAAACTCAGCATCATCATGAGCTAGCTCGCCTATTTGTTCTACATTTACATGATGGCCGTGTAAACCTTGCCGGAGTAAACTTCATTCTGTCACCAGAGACCATTGCTCAGGCCACCGGGATACCAAACCTAGGAGAGGAATGGAAAAAACGACAGCAACTAGAGAAATCCTATTATGAGCCCTATATCAGACCTGGATATATGAGGCAGCTGAGTAGGGTATTTCCATTCCGATTTCTGAGGGATGAGTATGCACCATTGATGAGATTGATCATTCGATATTTCAGTTGTGAGGGCAGATTCTCGCGCCTCTATGGGTACCATATCCTTTTGTTGATGCATTTCATGAGGGTACGTATGATGAGCATTCCATACTTCATGTACCGCAACATAGAGCGGATGACATTTCTTGTACAGAAGAAGACCCCAGCACAGCAGCATAACAACATATATCATTACGCGCTGATCAAAATCATGGTGGTACATCAGCTCACACAGCAGGGCATCGCATGGGATGAGTTCATCTCCCGTGATTTCTTTGCAGCGCCACAGCCGCCTCCCGAGGTAGTTCATGATGAGGGAGAGTCTTCACACCGGCTTGATATTCCTGAGACTGAGCATATCAGCGCTCCAATGTATGTGACATATCAGCGAGGCCACAGAGCCTTATTTGCAGCTACACGACGAGTACTATCTCCACCCGAGGTGGAAGGGGTCTCGTTGACTTCATCAGCAGCGCAAGTACTATATCCACCCGGGGTGGAAGGGGTCTCGCCTTCTTCATCATCACAGGTACAGGTTCAGGATAGAGGCAAGAGGCCTATGCACGATGAGGGCCCTTCAGGAGGCCGAGACATTGATTTTACACTCATCGATGTTGATGCGAGCTCTCCTAGCTCGAAACTAAGGGAGGTCATCCAAGAGAAGAAAGTGGAAATTGGTACTTTGACAGAGAATTTGCAGAGAGCACAGTGGGTGATAAAGTACTTGAAGCAGCGGAACCAACAGATGGAGGATCAGCACACACTTGTAGAGCTGCGGCGAATCCGTGAAGATCGACAATTGGCCCGGAAGAGACCAGGTGACATGACACCGGCTGATCGAGAGACTTGCCTCACGCATGTTAACATTCATCTGGAGAAGTTGTTGGCAAAGGCCAATAGAGACAAAGACATGCTCCGTCATATGGAAGGTCATTATTGGGCCCGCATGCACGTCTGCAAAGAAAAAATGAAGATTCTGAAGAGAAGGTTGAGCAGAGCACTGAAACGGCGAAAGAGGCCTGATCCACTCCGTATTTTGGCCGAGGCTTTATTGGCTGAGCATGAGGCATGATGGGAGATCTTCGCTCTGAATTTCAGTAAATTTGGAGAATTTTTTGTCATTTTGGAAAATTTTGGTCTCAAAACAGGTTTTTCTGCCCAACGCGTAGCGCGTCACGACGCGCGCTTATGATTGGGACACTTTCTGGAGGAAAAATTTGTATTTTTGGATTTTTCATGGTAAGTTATGCATGCTCAGAAATGGCCGAAGAATTTCATCAAGTTCTGGATGATCAAAAGGGCTAAAAACACCATGAAAATCACCTTTCTGCCACCTTTTGCACCAGCAGGAAGTACTTGTGGGAGAATGAAGTTTTGGAGGGGAAAATGAGCTCCAAATTGAGAAATTACACTTGGGTTGGATAGCAGACATCCAGGGCTTTCCAACAAGCTATCATGAGCTTGATTTTGATGCTGGGAAGTGCTCCAAAAGTAGGTCCAAAGGCGCGTGGCGCATAGAGCTTTGGCGCACGGCGCATAGAGATTTTTGGTCAATTTTTCATCTTCCAGCTCAAAATTTCGGCCAGTTGGACCAGTTTTGATTGTGGATGTAATTTTTTAGTTATCTTGATGTAATTTTGTGGTTGTAATGTAACTTTGATTCACTTTTACCTATTCTAGATGATTCACTCCCAAAAAAGTGAAAATCAAGTGAAAGAATCAGTTTCCTTCCTTTTAGAGGCAAGTTGTTTGGCTGCCTAGATTTTAGCTCCTTGTTTAGAATTGGTTCAAACTGCTCCTAGAAGCATGAGCTCGACCCCTATAGGCATGGAAAGGGGTTTGACCTGTCTATTTATTGTATTTTCTGAGACACTTTCAGGGTTGGACTCTTGGGAAAAGTTTGGCACACTATTGTACATATTTTCTGCATTTTGGCCAAGGAAAGATCAGAGGTTTTGCAGCACCTGTTGGGATTCTTGTGGCTTTCAGTTTTGATGGTGTGTTCTCTTAGTTATTTGTAAGTTCTTTAAATTTTTAATGTATGCCATTCCCTTCTTTTGCTTCTGAAACTAAATGAATGAGTAAATGAGGTAGAATCCATTGATTCCAGTGCTTTGCCTTTAAATTTGTTTAGTTTTATATGTTTTCGCCAGTTTGGAGAGGATCCTTGTTCTCCCTTTCCCTCTTCAGCTCCTTGTCATTCTGATCCATCCATACACATAATAAAAAAGCATCAAGACTACTGCCTACCTTGCCCCAACTCGAATTCTGCAAAGATCTGGCCTCATCCCCGAGCCCAAAATTGTTTTTCCCATTTTTCCAACGAAAACCCAAAAATTTAAAACAAACCTTCCTATATATTTACTAGCCTAAAATCAATATCCATTATAAGTCATCTCAGCCCCTTTGAAGACCTTTTGCCGAGATAGACCCGGAGAGAGCCCTCTCCTGTCCTCGTAGGGCTAGCTACGAGGCTGAGCGTGGTTTGATGTTGCCTTGAGTTTATTTCAGCCTAAGGTAGATTCGAGCGCTAACA